>OX465095.1:62422746-62642746 GCA_949987625.1 Chalcis sispes
AATGTCGACACACGCGCACACATACACACGCACGTCGTCGTAGCTGCTCGAGGCTCGTTGAACAACAAAGAACGCTGCTCGCCGATGCGCGAGGATCGTTGAACGCGATTTTACCGCGCGTATTCGTGTAACGACGCACCGGCGGCAAAAGCAAATTTCGGGGCTTAGTTACTTGGGAGTAAAAAAATAATGCGAAACGCGTTTCCCCGCCGGAACTGCTTCGTTTTTCGTTTTCGAAAGTTTTTTTATTTATCTACTTTTCTTGCGAAAGGTAGTTTAAGTATTCAATGATCTTTTGGCAAATTAAAGAGATTTTTAGTTTGTTAATCATAATTTTTTCTCATTATTTATGAGTTTGTCAAACCCTTGCATTATTAATTTATATTGATTTAATAACAATTTATATATTAACGATTTTTGAATAGTTATGTTATAATTTTAGTGAAAACTTATTGTATAAATAATACATGATATTTTACTTATTGAATCTATGAACAGAGATTTTAAATAATTAATTACATTTAAACACCTCGACATTGTGTAACATTCTCTTTCTGCATTTCATGAGTATCAAGAAGCGTTTATACGATAATATATACGTTCCATATTAAATATTGTCTGGCAAGTTTCATTTAAAATTTATTAAACAAAGTAAAAATATAAGTTAATAATTTAGCGAAATGAAAGCGCGCGGTACGTTTTTTATACTTCAATGATAATTTAATGTTTTTACGCAGTTATAGCTACTTTTATTACCGGTTTTTCACAACCGATTTTGTAAAAAATATGAACAATATTACTAAAAATCAATAATTTTTATACTTATTTATAAAGCTATGCATACATCGAACAGAACATGTAATAAATAAAAAATTATCGATGTTCTCAATATAATTTTATGAATAAAATTATTAATAAAAATTTATTGGTAAATTCTAAAAAAGATGTTAAAAGTACTTTATCATTTTTATGCTTCCCATACAAACTTTAAAATAACAAGTATAGCGCTAAAATATTTAAAAATTTTTTTTTCAACAGAGATTTTATCGTAATACTAAATGTTAATAAAAATTCCAAAAACATGTTTACTGCATTTACGCCTATATATGATTTGAATTGGTAAGAATGATTTATTTTGTCTACTAAATTACGCGATGCTTACGTCACCGAATAAAATTCAAATGAATTTATAGAACGTTTATTTTACGTTGAAAAACAAATAAAATCAATCAATCTATGTAGCGATAATAACAACAGCGTTGATTTAATAGAAATATCATTGGTATAATTCAGTAATTTTCATAATAAAATTGTCACGTAAATGGTGCGTTCATTAATTACAAAAAAGCAATAATAAGCGCGGTATTGTATAAGTAACCCGGTAATAAGAACCATTCGAGCATAACAGTAATAGTAATAAGCTTTTATTCTTCTAATATGATACCCATAATAAGTTAATTACAAAGGTACGGCGTATAAAGAAAAAAATAAAAAGATAATAGCGCCATTTAAAAAGTTACGTGTATACGTATACCGCGCGCTCTAAGACCTTTAACATCAAACAATGCGCACAGCGTGACAGAGAAGAAGGCAATAAAGCACGCTTTGCCAGCGTATCAATCCCATCGTTACGAAAGCTCCGTTCGAGAAAACGCGCAACGCGTGTATACGTATGCACGCGCTCTCTCTCTCTCTCTCTCTCATTCGAGAAAGAGAGAGAGAGAGAAAAAGAGAATGAGATCGAGAACGGTGTCGCGAGCGAGTGGGTGTCGAGTATAGCGGCTCGACTTAGAAACGTCCTCGCGCGCTAAAAATACACGATGGCTCGCGAGCTGGAAGTAAAACTCTCGCGGAGGCGCCTGTCTTGCAGGGAAAAACTTTAAGAGAGGGAGAGAAAGAGAGAGAGAGAGAGAGAGAGAGAGAGAGAGAGAGAGAGAGAGAGAGAAATAGGTTTCATTCATGCGACGCGGACAAGTTGCGCGCGTTTGAACTCACCGCCGACGATGGTTAAAGACCGCGTGAAAATCGAGGTGTCTCGGTGAGTGAGAGTATATACGCTCTCGCTGCACCGGGCAATCGAATCAACGTTATACGGTACGCTTTCGACGATGTTATTAAGCTTACGCGCTTGTGTGGATTTTCGAAAGGAATACCATTTTCTTCTTTCGTTTTCTTTTCATGGTAGTTATATTAATGATTCGATCTCCCGCTGATATATACCGCTGATGGTTTAATTTCGAATCTTTTTAAAGCGACTTCTTCACCTTGAAGCATTTTTAAAGTAATTCGAATCAAATTATTTCGTTCAAATTTAACCGTGAGAATATTATTTTGCTTTGTATTGCTTCATTTTCGTTAAAACTCACACATAATTCAGGTATTAATTGCGCGATGTATATATATATATATTTTTTTTTTTAAAGCTCATACTTTGGTAGTTGTCAATTTGATTTAAATTTAATTAGAAATCACATTTCATCGTGTAAGGCGCATTTTTGTGCGATATTTGAAAGTCAACTTTTCAGAAAAATTTGTTCATCGTGCCCCACTATTAGCGTAAAAATAGAATAAGTATCTTTTTCAGCTTCGAATTCATATCAGAAATTATTTATATCGTTAAATGTAAAATATTTTGCAAATATAAAGTTTGTCAGAGATTTTATTGTAAAAATTTAAAAAAAAAAAAAAAAAAAACACACACACACAAAGGAAACGATATTTCATAAAAAATTTTTAAAAATGAATGTAAAACAAAAGTACAGCCGTCAAACGCACCAAAAATTTCACATGCGCGTAAACACAAAGCTTTGGATGAAAAGCATAAAGCTTGCGTTGAGGTATCCGCGTATATAATCTCGAGCGCCGCAAAGGCCATTATACGTTAATGAAGCCCTCGCTCATTCACACGCGCCGATGGAATCGGCATTTCTTTGACTCTCGATACACACGGAATGGCAAAGCTTTGTCGAAGCCGCGCGGCACAAAGACCGAGAGAGCTCAAGCCGGCAAAGTGCACAGGGACGAGCGAGACTTTCTATTATCGCCGAAGGATACGGAAACTCGCGATCTACCTACGCCCGCCGGAAAAATATCGCGCGATAACGATCTCCCGGGCTATCCGACTTTTCTTTTCTCCTCGTCACGGTAACGCGCCTGCGAGTTGAGAGGAAGAGAGCGAAGTTTCAATGTTTTGCTGGGGTTTCGATTCGTGGCTTTTTTATCGCGCTACATCGATTTCATATCCTAAGGGTGGAATCGCAATGTTTGAATTGCAACGGCCACTGGTACGTTATGTATATGATATGTATCGATAAAACTTTCTAAAGTTATCATAATAAGTTATCGTAATTGTTTGTTTTGGGTCACAAATGTAAATTAAACAAATAATTTCATTAGTTTAAAGTATACAGTTAATTAATATGCGTATTATTGTTTTCTTAATAGAAGTTAAATATTAATATGTTATAAAGTAATTCTACTATATATAATAATAAATATTTTAGTAAATATATAAATTTTATATACATAAAACTTACAAATGTTGAAATCTTTTCAACTGATTTTTCGTAAAATTCTACGATGCTTACCTGCAACATAAAAGACTACTTTATAAAAAATTATCAAAGTTGTATCTTATTTTGATTGTATAAAGCAGTAAAAGTTTTACATTTTTAATAATTCGTTAAAACTTTTACTGCGCGTGTATTTCGGAATATTATCTAGGAAACAAAATATAGAACATTGTTGTTAAATTCTAACGGTGTGTCGAGCTCGATATAATATTCATATTTTTTACACTCTATTTGTATCGAATAGCTATAAATAAACCGTGACAAATAAAAAGATTGCGTTAGAAGAAAGACATAATCTATCATTCGAAATCTCGTTTTGAACGAGTAAAACGACCCTATTAAATCCGTCAATCCGAAAAAGTGTACGACGATAGCAATGGCTAATAGGATTACACCGAAATAAATCTCCGCGTCGCACATACCTCAAGGCGATTTTCTTAATTCGCCAAAGGCGCGAGCGTCGTTCTCCCAATAGCAATCGGCCTTTTCTCCCGGTACCTTTCTCCCGTTCGCCAAACCCATCAGCTCTCAAGATCTAATTCAAAGGAACATTGTCTAGGGCGTCGAACTACTTCTCTCGGAGGCGCATCTAATTCGCTCGGACGAAAAAAGTTCGTCTAACGAGGGAATATGGCCGTAGCTTCGAGTTATAAATCATCTTCTTGCTTCTCTCTCTCTCTCTCTCTCTCCTCCACTTTCCATCTTTTATCAACGTACGAGTCTTCCTTATCGTACTCGTTATATCTCGCGCGCGAGAAGCTGCATTGTCCGGCGACCGTTACGTCCGCGCGGTTACCGAAGACGCGACGTTTCTGCATAATCAAGAGCGCGCGCGCCGAGAGTGAGCCTTAATTTTGAAGATTTTACGAATGGAAAAGAAAATCTCTCGTTGAGGGGGGAGGCTCGTTTTAATTAGACGGAAGCGTCCGAGTGCCGAGAGAGCTCTCGTCTCGAGCTCTTCTCTCGTTATCTTTCTCTTGCTAGTAGACCTAGATATATACACCCTTATTTGGGCTTCGTTTTATTTTACACACCAGCTGCGCACTCGTGTACACAAGCTCGAGTGCTTGAATTTTTAGAATTCGCGCGACTTTTGCGATTTCCTTTTTTTTTTCTTTTTAGGCGGAAAAGAAATAAAAGTGAAAATGCAAAGGTTTGTAAAATTTTAGGTTTGTTAAATTTTACTTATGAGAAATAAAACATTGTTTGACTCTATTTTGTTTTATTTGTTAACAATAATTGTTAAACGTTTGTTTGCATTAAAAATACGGAAAAAATAAATTACACTAAACAATAACGAAAGGAATATACGTGATTCCTATAAAATAATTAAAACAAATTTGTTCTAAAATTAATACTTTTGTTAAAAACAAATAAGAATTTTTTTAACATCTTAAAAATTTTTCAGATCTGTTAGACATTGTACATTCAAATCATCAAATCTAACGAATGCTATTGTCGTAATACACACGCCACACACACACACGTTTAATTATGAAAATAAGTAGCCATGTTAATAACTGAAAGCTCTTTCCATACATAGCAAAACATCAATGCGCTCTCGCTCGCTACAAAGTCTGTTCGAATCGTTCGAGCGCAAACGCACACACGGCAGGAGCCGGCGGGTAATCTCGAGCGAAGCCGTCCACTGCACGCACGTACGGACTCATAAGGCTAACGAGGCGCAATAGAAACCCGACGGCGGTTTCGATGCAGAGCATACGGTCTCTCTCTCTCTCTCTCTCTCTCTTCGTGTTTTCAAAAGAACCGAGGCGCGCGCTCGCCTATGTGCTGTTAACTTCGATTTTGCTGCGTGGGCCATGTTCAAGAGAAAAGAGAAAGAAAAAGAAAAAGATTTTTTAGTCGCGTCAGACAGCGGACAATCTGGCTTTAAAAGCCACGAGCGATGAAAAGATTCTTAATGACCTTGGAAAAGAAACGATGATTTGTTTAAAAGTCGAGCTACGGCGATGAATGCTTTATAGGTGCGACCGCAAAGACGTAAGCGTATAGAGGAACTTGACCGCTTTAGGGTTTGCGATGTCATTGACAACGGGTGTTACCGACGATTCGTCCTTTGAATTTTCTTTTTTCACTTTCTTTCTTTTAATTTTTTTCTATTAATAGCAAACAAATCAGAAGAAATTTTTACGTTCAAACGATTATTTACTTTGGAAATTTAATAAATTGATTTATAAGAATTTTAAGAGATAAATTAAATTTTTTTAAATTACAATTACTCTTACGCTTATCTATAAATTTTATGGTCAAGATTAGATTGCATCAAGGTATTTTTAACCGTCGTATTTACTAGTATACAAAGTTGCAATAGAAAACGATAAACTTAATTATAAAAAGCAACGGCGAAAGTCTTTAAACACGCGGAGATATTTCTGCAATACACGATCAATCTTGCCGAAAATAAAAAAAAAGAGAGAAATTAGATACAGGTGATAAAATTCCATTAAAAGACATTCGACACCGCACTCGACGATTCAAAATGTTGAATATATCGACAGATGTAAAGAAAAATCGCTCGGCTCCGATAAAAAAAAAAACAAGCGACCGAAAGAAAAGGAAAATAAAACGTTAACGGCCGCGTGTGTTCGCGTGCACTCTCATTACGGTATGCAAACAGCCTGGTAACGCTTGCGCATCCGAGAGGCGCACAAATCTTTGGTGATCGAGCGTTAACTCCACGCGTGAATCGATATACCGTGCCCAAAGACTCGCGGGTGAAAGCGCACTCGACTTATCGAGCCGCGAGAATCTAACGGCTGCCCACGACTTCTCAAAGCGAGCTCACACGTTCGCGCACGCACGCACACAGAGCATGAACCTGAAGCCACTTTATTCTTGCGCTAGTCTTGCCTCGCTCGTCGCTTCCTACACTTATGTACACGTAGCCAAGCACCGTTGCCCTTTTCCTTTCTCTTCCTCTCTTTCCTCCACACCCCCCCTCCCTTTTTTTTTAAACTGACACTTAAAAGCGGGATTGATTTGTTAATAACTTATTTCTTTCTGATACAAGGAGACCGGTATTTTTTTTCATTCTTTAGAGAAAATGTAGATAAATATTCTTTTATCACCGTTGATATTAGTCATATTTATTATGTATTTATATAAAAAACGGTTCTGATGTTTATGATACTATTTTCATGTCAATCGATTGACAAAGAATAACATGTTGTATTATTTAAGTAAAGCGAACATGAAAAATAAAAAGTTCGGTAATAATGTTTGGAGAAATCGCATACGCTTACACAACAGCGTGAAACTCTTTTTTCTTTTGTTTTCAATAAAAATTAAAATAAATGAAACATCAAAAAACATTACAGTAAAAACACGGCAAATCGGTTGCAAAAGTTGAAATTATAAGCTTTAACAAAGCTCATTAATAAAAGATAAAGTAGAAGCGGTAAAACATATAGGCTCTCTAACACGCGCGCGCGCACGAATCTCGCGTTATATTTCAACGTGCATCTTAATGCTCGGCATTCAGCGAGCATAACATAACCCTCGGACTTCTTCGTTCTAACGACTTCTTTTCCGCATGCGTCAATCTTTTCATAGGCTTTCTCTCTCTCTCTCTCTCTCTCTCTCTCTCTCTCTCGACCGTACGGTAATGAGAGACCGCACGCTGCGTGCAATAAGACGTAATGGCGCAACAACGTCTAGAGAGACAGAGATAACGATGGAGATTTACGGAAGCCGTGTTTCTTTTTCTCGGTATGCTAGACACAAAATCATGAAATTATCTATTCGGAGAAGTTTATTTTCACGCATCGCCGGAGCTCTCGATGTAAATTTTTTTAAAAGAGTTACTGATGCACCGGGATTTAGCGGATTTCATAATCGCCGTTTGGAGTACTTTACTAGCATTTTTTGTCTTTAACATCAAATGTAAATAATATATTTTTATATAATTTGGTCATTGATTGCATGCATTAATATTTATTTGACTTTTTATATGCGATTAAACGCGTTCGACGTTTGCTCACGATGTAATGATTATTTTTTAGAAATTCGACGGACGATATAAATATTTATTTTTACAATTCTAAACAATTAAAATTTTGTTAAAGATAAAGAGAATACTTTAAAACACATCAAGCGTCCGTTCTAATATAAACATAAAAAATTAGCGCAAAAAAGAAAAAAAAAAAAAAAAAAATTCAAATGCAGTCTAGTAAAGTGAAAGTTACAAGATAGAAACTCCCATGTATAACGTATAAATTAAGCGCTCTTAACAAATCCCAAAGGGGAAGCGCAAGCCAACGATGCTCATTAAAGTTTCATACGCGGCGCGCATCTTCGCACACGTATATATGCCTCGAACTTGCGCGAAAGTTGAGTGAACGCGCGCACGAAAATCCATATTTAGAAGCGCGCGTCGTTGTACATATATACATATATACACATATACATATAATATACATATACATCTTCGGGGAAAAAAAAAACAGTGTTGTCGGTTCGCGAGATCTCGCGCGTATACAGGTGGCTCCGACTCTTTCCGCACTTTACAATTCCCATTCGTATTCGCGCGAATTTTTAAATAAATATCCTTTGCGCGTAGAGTGCACTATTTATTTATAGGATAGGCCGTCTTAGAATAAGTAAGCACAAGTGAGAGAAAGAGATAGCGCATTAAACACTCCTTCTATATTTTTCTCTTCGTAAGGAGGGAAAAAAATAAAAATGTAAAAGGAGCCGAGCGACTGGGCATTCCTAAGGCTCGAGTCAGCGTGGAGCCATCATAATGCACATAATCAAGTGCGCAAAGACTGAATATAACGCGTGTGCGCGTGTATTATGCACATATGGACGATCGATCGCTCGATATGCCGCTATGCATCTTTCCTATATAATAATAAAGAGAGGTTAAGGTACGAAGAACCGACGTTGTTCGTCCATTGTCTACGCCTAGCCAGTCACCGGCTTGTGCTTGCTTGCTTTGTCGAAGGGATATGTATATAATAATAGGACGCGCGGATTGCTGATTTCTAGACGCTCGAGGCGAAAGTTGCGAGGGAGATTAGTTTTCTTTGAAATTTCTTTAGAGCTGCGTGTTCTTTTAAACTCGATTTTTTTCTTTTTTTTTTTTTTTTTTTTTTTTTTTAACATCTGTTATGCTAACGGATAATTTATCCGTTCTGGGTAACTGAAACTTTTTCGATTATTTAAAAAAATTTGTTTATAAAACTAATATAACGTAGTTTTAAAATATGTATATACGTTTTGAAATAACAATGATAAAAAAAGAATTATATTATTACGAATTATGTATAAGTAAAGCAATATCAAATTTTATTTAACGCGCATAGAAAAAATTTTTTTAGCGCCTACAGCTTAACCACTTTACTACTCATTGTTCACCGGCCGTGAGATTTTTGTATTCATAAATTCAAAAATTTCATACGGTTACGCTCGGTGCATTGACTTACAGCCGCTTCCTAAGATTTATTTTAAAGATTACGCTCTTTTTTTCTTGAAGGAATCGCTCTAACGCAATTGATAATTACGAAAGATTGAAATACGTTCGAGTAAATTAAAACCGCTGAGCGTAATATTTCTTGCATTTGAAATTATAATCGGTTTACTGTAAAAAAGGAAACAACATTAAATAATAACCCCTACAAGTGTACTTTATGTTATTCATTTGAAGGAACAAAAACATTCAATTATTTAGCAATATTTTTAATCAAAAGAGCAAGTAAAATTATCGCTGTTACATACAGTATTACACAATTAATTGTGAAAATTAATAAAAATGAAGAAATTCATAAATGATAAAAAAAATATTTATTTAAAGATTTAAGAAACTTAGAAAAGTGACACTCGATCGACGCAGCATACGATATGTCTAAGGGTATCGGTAGAATTCCTCCTTTGACTAAACCATCTCGCTATAAGACAGTCGCGCATTCGAAGAACGAAAAATTTGGCATGCCAACCCGCGTTTTCAGGTAGTTGTAGTACCATTGGAAAATTCCGGCGGCGCGAATAATAAGAAGCCCCATTGTCGGACGTATTGTCGAGGAGGCAATGTCTCGTATACTCTTTTTCCCTCGAGTGCATATCCCGCTACCGCGAGAAACACATCATCGCGCTCTTCGGTATTATATTTCGAGATAAAGCGCCGCGTGCGTAGCCACTTGATTTATCCCGAAGCATTGTGTGCGTATACCTTTTGGTTATCGATACGCGCGCGCATATGTATAGATCCTCGCGATTAATGAGCTCGGATAACGGTTATTAGCGGCTGATACGCCCCGGCCGTCGATGAGTCTGTTTCGTATTTAATTACCTTATCGTCGCGTTGGATGATGCATCGAACGTTGATGCGCTGTGATACGAGCTTTCTTAATGGTCAAATGATTCCTTTGTTGTATCGATGCATTGATAGATTCATTGTTAATTATTATCGAAATTCTTTTGTTATGTTTTGACAATGTAGACTGTAGTTTCTTAATTATAACGCAAACGTAAAAAAAAAGGAATAAAAAGGTAAACTTTTTCTAAAGAAATGTTAATTGATTTTATTAATATTGTTTTGAAGTTGTCTTTGAAAGGTACAATTTTATCTTTTAATTGAAATTTTCTTTCTCTTAATTATATGAAATAATTGTTAAATTTAATATCCTAACGATTTTATAATTTTAAGTATACACCTACTTAAATTAATTACTAAAATGTCAACATTATTGAAATCTTTATACGTATCTAATATTAAAAAAATTAAAAATTATTTTAAGCAACTAAATTAAAATGTTACTTTTTAATAGATTTTTATATTTGTACCGGATAAGCAGATTAAATTTAATAAAATGTAATAATTTAATAAAAATTCTTCTTTACTCAATATTAATTTAATAAATAGAAAATAGATACTACGATAAAAAATTTTATTTTTAATAGTTTTCACACCCAACTTGTACGTCACGCATAGAAATAAATTCAATACGATGCCGTCATACAAAATATTACCTCATAGACACACACACACACACACACAGACTTGGAGAAAATTGACGCAATATATGTAAATGGTATATCTTGCGAGGGTTGCTGTGACCTTATCGATCCCAAAGAACTTTGGCGTATGCGCAAGAAGGTCGAAGGTCGAGGTCGAATTAAAGCGAACCAGCTGTTTTATTTTACATAATTTGTAATTTCATTTCCGTTCAACTAATAAAGGAACAAGATTTGAAACAAAAATTTTGAAGCGGAAAATTATAATTTTCAAAAAAAAAAAAAAAACTTAATTAATAAAGTTTCTTTTGAATTGAAATTCTTTTTGAATTAAAATACTTTTTGAAAAACAACGATTTTAACACACATTCCTTATAATTTGGGTTACGAGAGACCAAGAAAAAAATAACGATCCAATATCGGAGATCAAAATTACACGAGAACGATCACGACTCGGAGTGGAGTCGAATTAAAAATGAGCGAGAGAAAAGAATAATAGGGCAGTTTTGCGAAAGTAAAGGAAAATCGTCACGAGACACCGAATCTACCTCCTGACGTACCGCGTGAATTGCATCCGTATATAGGCAATTGCAGTCGCGCGGACAACGTGACAATCTTAGGTCTTTAACCGCACGCGTACGAAATGCGGATTCTTGGTTCTCTATAGATATAATAAATATTAAAATCATTATAATCTAGTTAGAATAATTGAGAATCCGTACTGTTCTCGCAGAATATATATATATATATATATATATATATATATATATATATATATATACACAAGATTTCAATTACATTTTGTAAACCTGAATAATCCATACGATATGATTTCAATCGCTTTAATAATTTTAATGCAACGCGAGCAAACACGATTAAAAGCGAGCTTCGCTCGAAATCTAAAATAAATTATTGGTAATACAGAAATTATAACAACTATAAGTTAAACTTGTAATTACATAAGAAAAAATAATTTGTGGATAAATCATAATACTTTTGATATTTCTGATGTACTTTTTATAATAAATACAATTATCATTCTATTTTTAATTGCTTTATTCAATAATATTATACATTTAAATAAACTTGATAATAACCATTGAAAAAAAAAATCACAATTTCAAGAATAATACACCAATACGAGTGAAAAAGTTAATGTAAATGAATCGATATAAGTCCAATAGAATAAGAAAGTTTCGAGTTTACAGAATGTGATTGAGCGGAACAATGAAGTCGGAAACAATAACTCTGGGAAATTGCAATAAATAAGATGAGCCTTCGACTGTTTGCTCAAGTTCATGTGGAAAAGGAACTTGATGTACCGCGGCATGGGTAGAACAAGAAGTCTAAACATAATGCTGTTAACTTTGTTATTACGAACAGAAATGAGCCATTAGTAATGTATTGATTGTTTTCTCTTATCTGCTTCGGGGGCTTTTGTAAGGACTTTTTCCGTAAAGTAAATTATAGCTGAGAAGTTGTGCGTGATAGCAAAATTTCGATAATTACCATCTAGTCTACATGCAATTTTCATGTTAAAAATACCTTCAAATGAACTCAATAAAATAATTATAAATAATAAATGCAAAAGATTTATAAAATTGTCTAGGAAAAATGAATATTTATAAGAAAAATAAAATTACCGACAATATGTGAAATACAATTTTAACTAAACTTTAAATCATAGTGAAAATTTATCCGTTCATTATATCAATTATTAGTACGTGTTATTTAAATTTATCAGACATATTTCTTTACTAGATTAATCATTAATTTAAAATCAAAAATATAATATCATATTCCTTTATAAACGGCTTTCGTTACATCAATTTTAAGTAAAACTTTAAGCTCTCGAAGATTCTTTAAACAATCACGAAACACTTAACTTTGTTGGTAAATTTTTCTAACGACACGATGAGATACGATAATGCCAAACTTTCACCAGTATAATCATAAGTTTAACGTTAAATCAATATTTTCAATTTTAAAGCTCTTTCATTGCAAAGTCGAAGAATACATTTTATAAGTAGTCGAATGAATAGCCACTTTGACGATGTATATATGTTAGTAGCCGTAAGTCACAAAGTATTAATACACCGTAATTTATAATTATAGTCGAGTGTATAAATATATACCCACTCGAAAATTCATAATCCAACGCAAAGCTTTACGACAAACCTCGGTGTATTTTGATTAAGCGATTTATTTCTTCTACCGCGTCGTTACACGGATGAAAATTTTTTTCTTCTTCTTTCGAGCGAATGTTTACTTCGACACGTGAAACTTTCAACATCAAAGCTCGCATAATACGCCGTCTTCGTTTGTATATATACTATGTGTATATATACTCGCGGTACTTAGCAAATGTGCTTACGTTAGCGCGGCAGCGCCTTATGCGTTACTCGTGCGAGCGAGTCGAAGTTGCGAAATTTCGTACTTTTTTAAATGACTGGAAATTGTTTTGACGTTATTGCACTTTGGCATCATTATTTTCATAAAAGAATTATGATTTTTTTCATTAAGAGTTAAATCCATACAATGTGCATGCCGTTTTCAATTGCGTATTTTTCAATGCGTATTTTTTTATTAAATGCATTTTTTTATTTAACATTTAGCGGTCGATTTAATTAAAGTGTAAATTTAAAAAATACCTTGCAAATATGAGTTTTAATTTAATTAACATTTTAATTAAAAGTGTGTTATGAAGTTATATGTTTCAATTTGATTGAAGCAACGAATTTTTTATGTTTGAAATTTAAGCTTTATACGTATAATTGTAACAAAGCGTTTGAATTTTTAAAATTTGATAATAATTAATATAACTTTTTCATTTTTAAATTTTAATTAAAGCGTACATTTTTTTTTTTTTTATTTACAGCGTAGTAATTATAAAACAAACCCATATATATTTCAGTAATGTGATAAAAAACTAGGGAAGTTTAAAAAGTTGTTGTATAATATTTTTACAAAATAAACACTGAAAATGAAACGTTTACACAATATGTTTACAAAATTTTTAAATTTTATATTTTTCTTTTTATAAAATATAATTTATTTTCAAATAGAACTTTATAAAAAACAAGGCTTTAATTATGCATTAAAATAATATTTTCCACTTATATCACCCTTTGGTATGTATTTCGAAACAAATCCTCATGATAAATAATTAATACAATATATAACCAGCAAGGCGGAATAAACAATAGTATACGACGTAAAAAAATAGGCTTCCGTTACACAACGAAGAACGACGAATAAAAAAAAAAAAAAAAAAGGCGCCAACAGTCCCGTACGATAATCGTGCGGCAAACTCTCGTCACTTCATCAAAAGGTTAATTCAAATCGTGACCGCGATATGATACAGTATAAGTGGGACTCTTTTTGCTTATGCGTAAAAGCGGCGGCAAGAGGAAGCAGCTTCACGGCACTTCATAATTGAGTGGTATTTATATACCTATGGCAATCGAACGAGTCTCTTTCTCTTCTTCCTCTCTTTTTCTCTCTTTTTCTTTCGAGTTTGCACGCGACCATACGACGCGAATACGGCGAGAGAAAAGCGTTTCTAAAGGCCACGGCGATTCTTTGCACGAATCTCGCGCACGCCTCTCTCTCTCTCTCTCTCTCTCTCTCTCTTTCTCTCTCTCTCTCTCTCTCTCTTTTGCAACTTCAAACATTTATAAATCAATCGCTGAATTAATCTCGAGCTTTTTTATTCAAAGTTGTCGAGTGCGACGATATACGCACGTGATGCTTTTTACAGTGGTAGCACACCGATGACGTCAATGTACACTTTGCCTACTCGCTGTCACTCTTTCTCTCTCTCTCTCGTTAATATCTTTTTTTGTGGGCTTTTATTCGAATTTTTATTCAATTAAGATTTACATATTTGTTTGTCGAGTCTATTTATTGACGCGACGTTGAAAATTAAAATTTTAAATTTATTACGAGAAACGAATATATTTCATTTGTTTTTGGGTGAATCTAAAGGAATTTTACCTAACGATCAATTATTGCTTCTGAACTAAACTTTGCAGTAAAATGTACCATAGAAACTAGGACATATTATATTTTTGAATACATAGAAAAAAGTGTTTTACATAGTTATTTGAACTAGTTGGCATCGTTAAATTCAATCCAGTTTTTAAATTGCAAATATAACGCTTTAGCTAAAGGTTAACATACATCATTCATTTAACATTATTCTTTTAAAATTGAATTACTTTATTAATTACTGTAAAAAATTTATGTCTGATTAATATTCATTAATTTGCGCATTTAATCGAACCATAATATCTTTACACGCGCACAGTCATTAGCTACATAAATTAACAAAAAAATTTTAATAAAGTTGTGAAAGCAAACATCCGATAATCACGTTAAGATAAATCACGTAGATATCTGACTCGAAACGCAAATTTGAAGTATTCGTGAAGATAGTAGGTATACATCAACGTCATACGAGAGGGAGATTAATACCAAATCATGTGCGAGAATTCTATGATACTCCGCTCGAGCAATCGCAAGTTAACCCATTTAACGCCGTCGACATTGATGAATCACGTGTGAACCATGGCGGCGCTTACGCCCTATCGTTGCGCCGCGGCCTCGCGATCGCAAAGAATTTGACTAATCGAGTACAGTCAAGAGAAGAACTGTCGCAAGGTAGATCCGATCCTTTTCCTGCGAGTTTCTCTCACAATATCACACGCATACACATACCTACACGTACACTTAAGAGATTTCCAACGGGGGAGTGGCATCTTCTGTATAGAAACGAGGTTAACGAGGGGAGAGAATAAAAAAAAAAAAGGAGCAGCGACTCGAAGTGGCTCGCGCGTAAAAGCCAAAGGTTCGAGGGGTAGGTAGAGTTTCACCTCGTTTCTCTTCAGCATCGGCACGAATCGTACGTCATCTTTCATCGGGCTTTAATTTAAGCCTCTCTTTCTCCAGTCCACTTTATCACCTTTTCGCGCCTTTATTCTCCAAGGGTTATCTACCGAAGAACGGAGAACTTTTCTAGCTCGCGCCTGCGCAAACGCGTAAGAAGTACGGAGAAGAAGCTGCGGGGCAAGTTGAAGCTAAGTGCACCGGGATGTGGGCAACGAAGAAGGAAGAGATGCGATGGACTAGGTGAGCATAAAGGGTTTAAGACCAAGTTTCTTTCTTTCTTTCTCTCTCTCTCTTTCTCAGACACCTGAAAGTCGAGAAGGGAGCCACTCTTCGGCTTTATTAATCCAAGAAGGGGATCCGTTTACAAAGAGCGACGACGATGAAACCGGAGCCCGGAAATCACTCGAGGTATATATCCCATGGCTTGTCTGCGCATGCGCCACCCCGATCTCTCCATTCTTTCTTCTCCTGATCGATTTGATCTCTTCGCCTATTTCCCGTGTGCTCGTTTACCCGACTTTTCGTTTTATCGGCTCATAAGTTCTGCGGATTTTTTATACCCACGTGCGAAAGTTGTTTCTCCCCGCGCATGACTTTTCCGGGAATCAACGAAAAATCGAAAGATGAAGTTTCACTTCTCGGCAATCGAGTCTGCCGAGACGCTGGCGATACCGAAGAATATATATATATATATTTTTTTTTAATCCGATGGAATCCTCGTTCGACGTATATCTCTTTTTCTTTCTCTTTCTCTTTTTTTCAAGATGCAGCGCAATAGTCGGAGGACACTGCTGCTACCGTAGCTCCGACGAAGAATCTTAATCTTGGCTCCGCGCAACAAAGGATCATTCTTTTCTTTTATTTTTGACGCGGATTCGCTTATAACTTTTACTTTAAGTGTTTCTACTCTCTTTCTGCGTATTCTTAGGGGAGCATTAAGTTATCTCGCGTTCAATTTATTTGCCGACAAATACTTGAAAGTTGGTTTACGTTACCTTATGGTTTGATCTTTTAGTGTATCTGATTTATAATATCGATAAGCAACGAACTTGATAATATTTTAAACGCGTGTGACGTCCGCAATAAATTTACCCGTTAATCATTTTTGGTAATAAAATACTATATAGCCGTACGATTAATACTTACAAAAATACAAGTGGAAAGAAATTTTGTTAAACTTAATGGTAGTAGAAGATTCTTACCTGAAACAGACAAAAGATGTATAACATTAAAATAATGCATATACTAAATTAAATATTATGTATTTATTTTGCAATAAATGTTTAAGAAATA
The DNA here is from genome assembly GCA_949987625.1 of Chalcis sispes. Taxonomy (NCBI): domain Eukaryota; kingdom Metazoa; phylum Arthropoda; class Insecta; order Hymenoptera; family Chalcididae; genus Chalcis; species Chalcis sispes. The sequence continues at coordinate 62,439,477 of OX465095.1, forward strand.
TTGATAAAGCAATAAAATTGTACCTTCTTATATTGCATATTATTTTCATAATCAAACGAATTGATAATATTTTATTTGCATAATTTTATTTGGAAAATAAAGTGCTTTTAAGAAAATTCGACAATGAAATATAATTAGTTGAATAATTTAAAAACCACACGCATTGAATTTAAAGTCGAAGAAAATCTTTACTGCTTATAAAGATTTAAACGCATTAGAAAAAGATAAGCTAACATAAAGCTTCTCTAATTAGCCTCGGATGACGAAGCACTTAATGTCGCGTAAACTTGATGTCTCGAAGCTCATTTGGTTCACGGGCGAAGAAAAACAAAGAGCCGAATGTCACGTGCTCGTGTTATATTTTCTAGGCGTCGACGCGCCGCTGCAGCCGGTAAAAGGAATGGCAAGGAGCTGGCTCGCGTGCGCCCGAGACAATGGTCAAGCTATGAATAAAGATCCGCAACGCTTACACTCCCGCACAGAGACGACGTTGTCGTTCTCTCGTCGCTCGTTCTTGATGTCGCGGTCGACCGAAACAGCCGTACGCTTAACCTTGACCTTCGATATGCGGTCGATCGAAAGTAACGAGTTTGCGGTGAACTAGTTCAAATTAATTCCACCCGGGATATTGCCAAAAGGAGCGGGTCCTTAAACCTGTTTAGCGAGATAGAACATTGCGTCTGAGATCTGGACTCTTGAAAAAAAAAAAAAAAAAGGACCGGCACGTAAATATCCCTCGATCGCGCTATTCCTAATTCTTCAAAAGATGAGCGTATCCGATAAGCTAAACACAACCGGGCAGAGCCGTTTCGTGCAACGATTTTTCCATGAAGTATTTTACCGTCTACCTACCCTATACGGATGTGTGTGTGTGTATACGCATGTTAAGTCGACTAGTTACCGTGATTATATATCAAATGAAGGAGCCGAGTCCTCGCGTGAACGAGGAGCTTCTGGGAATTCGTTACGCGTCGTTTTGCGTAAAACGATAATTCGAGTTTCTCAAAGCGCATACTTTAATAATGAAAGGGTTTCAAGATGTTACTTTTGATCTTTTTTTTTTTTTTACATATAGTAACAATTTCAGTACAAGTATCACGATGTACAAGCGGAGGTCGCATCGGGAAACCCATGTATACGATTAAATCTTTTATAATGCATTATTTGAATAAATTTGTATTTATAATAAATTTTTTTAATGGATTCGCAGCTGTTCGAATAAGTAATTTAAAATAATTAACATTAACAAAGAATAATCGTATTATAACTTGAATGCTTTAAGGATAGAAGCAAGGGAAAAGAAAAGTTTAAACCGCTACGCTAACATTTTATCAATTATCATTCTTATATGCATTACAAAATAAATGATTCCTTATTCAAAATAAGATATAAATTCAAGCAGATTTTATCGCAAAAATTTATTCCATGCAAACAAAACCATAAAATATATCGAAATTGGCAAAGTTCGTTTGTGTTCGTGTGGAACAAATAAAAAAAAGAGGGAAAAAAAAAAAAGAAGGAGAGCGAACAGCAAAGAATGCACGCATCGCAGCGGAAGAGAGTAAAAACGAGTTAGAAACTCATGGAAAATTGCCAATATATGTAGCAGCAACGGTGGCCGTATAGTTCAGGTTTGATCGTACAGGAGCGCATTATTCGTGGATTCGTCGCGGGGAGGTTCATCGCCGTCCGCAGTAGACTCGTCGCGCGCGTTTCCGCTTGATTTATCTCGCCGTTTTCCGATGAACGAACAAGAGAGAAAGAAAGAGAGAAAAAGAGGGAACGAAAAGAGTTCGAGTCGCGTTGTCGCGCCAAAAGTTCACTTTTAACGATCGCCTTTACTCACTCTTCCTCAATTCGTGTCGCGGCGACGCGCTCGCGCTTTTTAGCGGCGACTACGTCAAGATTTCCTTCCGCGAAAACGTCCTCTCGATTCACGCGCTCCCCTTTTCTTTCCTCTTGCGCTTCTTCGCGCTCTTTCCTCGCGTCGAGTTGAAGAAATCGCTGACGCGAATTTTACGACAAAGATATCGAATCGATAAAGTTTTATTAAATTTCAAACTTTTCGAGATCGAAGAAATTTTACTTTGTGTGACACTTTTTGCCAGAGATTTTCTTATACTAGGATACGATATTTGAAAAATTTATTATTTATATATATATATAATCATTGTCTAATGTGAATTTTAATATAAATTTTTTACTTGAAATGGATATTATTAGAAAATAATTTAGCATTCTATCATAAGAAAAGTCTATTGCATTTATAGAAACTCTTTTTTCAAAACGGCAAAATCCAGTCCTCGAAGGAAAAAAAGAGAATAATTTATCAAAAACGAATTCCCTTTTTATTATTCAACACAAAGTTGCAACCCAATCTTACGTCATGAGAAACTTTAAGATATTTCGATTTATGCTCGGACATAAAAAAGAACCGCGATTGTCCATCTTTCTCTCTCTTTTTTCCCTACCTTACGTATCGGAGAGTTGCGCTTTCATTGGGAAACGCATTACCAGATCTTTTACGACGGCAAACTCCTTCGCTGAAAGAAGTTGTATCGAGAGCACGAACTACGCGGCGCTAGTCCCTCGCTCGATCTTTCGCTTCCTCGCTCACTTGCTTCGCAGAGACGCGTTTTCCCCCTCGCGTAATCGCAATTGAATATTGATGCCGGAATAAAGTTTTCGTCCCGTGTAAAACGTTTTATTGCCTTTAAATTAAAATTTCTTTGTTGGACATGAAATTATGACGGCAGCTGATGAATTTTAATGCCGCGAAATTCATGAAAGTGCATTCGAGTCTTATGAATAATCCGTTGAATAAATTTTGGAAAAATTTTATTGTTTTATAAATTAAATTTATCATCGTTAATTATTGTAAAACTAATAAAATTTATCGCAAATGGAAAACAAATCAAGATAATAAAAATTTTTCGTAGTATCCAAAATTGTGCCTTTAAAAGAATTTAATGAAAATTAACATATTTTAAACTTAAATATTTCAAGATATTTGTAGATAAAAATTCTCTCTGCTTACAATTATTTTTAGCATTATGTACAAAATAAATCTGACATTTAATTATCTTTTAAACGATCATCTAAGAACGTTTCTTTGAATTTAATACCTCATTATTACATAATATATAATACATAATAGTATTACCATACGATAAATTTGCAAATTTTTTCAATGTTCCAAGGTCTAAAATCATTAGTTGATAATCTCAAAATAAAAATAAATAATAATACAAAATGTATGAAAAAAAGGCTGGTATATTTTTATTTATTCAATTACGAAATTCACAAGACCCATGAAAAAATAAAAGAAGAATTGTAAAACTATTCATGTATTGAAGCTAGATATATATTTAAGCAAAAATATATACATATGTACTAATTATGTACTGAGTAAACAGTATATACATACAGAGTATAATTCAAGCCATTGGATCACAAAATTCAAATTTTCGTAAAGATATGTGCACATTATTATAATAAGCTTACTTTTATTGAAGCACAATCTGTATCTTATTATAATAATTTTAGAGCATTGCCTTCATCTAAGTCGCTTTTAATATCGAGGAAAAATTAAAACAATCGCACACAAAATAAAAATCCGGTCTGACCTCGTCGTAAAATAAAAAGTAAATTCAGCGCGGAAATTCTTTTCGATGAGTCCATACATATGCAACTGCACGCGGACCCAGACGAAGAACGTTATAATTCGAGTCTCTCTATTTCTCTCTTTCTCTCTCTTAGCAGTCGAAGCGATTACAATTCGCGAAGTTAATGCGGCGTGTCACACGTCGCGTCTCGTTTCGTTCTCGTGCGCTATGCTCTCTCACCGCATCGATGCGTTTTATCGCTCTCTGTTTCTCTCTCTCTCTCTCTTCTTTCGTGCGCGTGAGTTGCCCTTGTCTTCGCACTTTTCTCGCTTTAAAATTCTTTCCCGCCGTCGACGTGTACATGCAACGACTAACGCGTCGAGGAATTACGGACGCGCACGAGAAAGAGAGCCGAGTAGTTAAATGAAAGCAACGAGAATGCATGAAATTTTTCCCTTGAAAACTTTCTCTTTTCGAACGAGCGCGGTAAAAATTTTTCGATTACAAATCCTCTCAGTGGCTTCCTTTATTTTTTTCCCTATTTTTTTTTCTTTTTTTTAACTTATTTATTATCGCGATTGCAAAGTTTGTAATAATACGCTTACGGTTACGATTTTGATTCGTTTTTTTTTTTTTTTATTTATTTTTTATTATTATTATTATTATTATTATTATTATTATTATTATTATTATTATTATTATTATTATTATTATTATTATTATTATTATTATTATTATTATTATTATTATTATTATTATTATTATTATTATTATTATTATTATTATTATTATTATTATTATTATTATTATTATTATTATTATTATTATTATTATTATTCCCAGCAGGGGGACCTCCTTTCGGGGAGGTTTTCGTGCTCTGGCCTAGCACGCTGGTAACCCCAGGCTCTGACGGGAGTCATGCCTTACAAGCGCTTTGGCGCTCTAGAGGCGAGACGTCAGGCCATCTGGTAGGAAGAATGATTTTCCTACTTGGTGGTAAGAAAGTTGGCTCACCAAAAACCCCTTTAAACAGATATGAAAATGTGTGAAAATCAAAGTAATATACCCCAGGTGAGTCTACCTTCATTGGAAAATCTCACCTCCGGTTCCGATCGGGTTAAAGCCCCGGTGGCTGGAGCTGGCTCCAAGGATTCTGGGGGGAGCCAATTTCACACAGTCCAACCTATTGTGGAGGTGGAAAACCAGGCCTCCGCAATATGCAATGCTACTGGCATTCTAGAGAAGAAAATCCCTAACGAAGAGAATAGACAGAAGGCTGCTCTGGGCGCGCAGCAGCTTAGCACAGACGAAGAAAACGTGCTTGTTCTGATTAGGAGAACGCTCCAGCCACTGCTGGACGTTTTCATTAAAATGAACGAAGCAACGAAAAAGCAGCCGAACGTCAACAGATTCATTAAGGAAGGCCTTCCCGTGGTTGCCGAGGCAGTGGATAAGGTGCTCCACATGGCCGAAACTTCCTTGACGCAGTCTGCTGCTGCCAAAGATAAAATGGAGGTTGTACAAGGGTCCGCTAAGCGCAGGAAGGATGATTTGGAGTCTGAACCTAATCAGAGTCCAAACACCCATGATACAAATAAAATTGGTGACTCGGACGGGTCGTTCACGACCGTCGAGAGCCGTAAGAAGAAAAAGTCTACGGCAAAGGCTTCACCACCGCTGCATGCTAACAAGAAGAAGGGGCAAAAGGAGCCGCTGCTTCGATCAGGAGGCCAGCAGCTACCACAACAAAATCAGAGGCGGCAGCAGCCCCTGGCTAAGGCTGGGCAGCGAAGGAATCAGCAGCAGCCAATACCAAAGGCCAGTTCAACGGCCACGACGTTTAGGCAGTCCTTGCGTGAGATGCCTAAGAAAAAGAAAAAAAAAAGGGCTCCAAAAAAAAAATGCCAGGCCATTATTATCCGGCCAAGCAAAGGAGTGTCCTACGCGGACGTCCTTAGAGGTGTCCGTGAAAACATCTCTAAGGATATTCCAGCAACTGACATCAAAAGTGTCAGAAAGACACGCGCCGGGGATGTTCTCATCGAACTGGGAGCACAGAAAAAGAGAGAGGCTACGGAGCTAAAAAGGCTGGGAAAGTCCATTCAAGGCTTTGTTGGTCAGACCGGCCTCGTCAGGAGCCTGGATCCACAAACATCTGTGGAAATCAGAGACTTGGACGTATACGTCACGATAGAAGAAGTCGAGGCGGCTATCCGAAAAGTCTTTGATAACGAAGGAGCTACGGCTGGGGCAATGAGCGTCTCGCTTACCAAACCCAACGCCAGGGAGCAGCGCATGGCCATTGTCAAGATGGACCAGAACAAAGCTCTCCACCTGCTGGGCAAAAAGAAAATTATAGTTGGCTACATGATCTGCCGACTAAGACAATGGGAGCGTGTGCAACGCTGCTTCAGATGTCTGGGCTACGGGCATCAGGCACGTGATTGCCAGGGACCTGACCGTTCCAAGGCCTGCTATAAGTGCGGCCAGGAAGGTCACAGGGGTAAAGACTGCAAGGCTACTGACGCCAAATGCATTCTCTGCTCCAGCAATAGAAAAATCGACAAAGCGCTTCTGAGCCATACACCCGGCTCCGGAAAGTGTATCACTTTCCGAGAAGCGCTGATCAAGACAAAAGCTAATCGCTAATGATGGGCCGTGTGACGGTCCTTCAATGCAATCTCCACCGAAGCGACCTAGCAAACAGTCTTTTGTCTCAGATTAAGTGTGAGAGAAAGGCTGATTTGCTACTTATCAGCGAGCAGTACCGAAACTGGGACGTACCGACTTGGTACCCAGATAAATTTGGAACAGCGGCAATCTATGTGGATCCACAGTCCATCCGAGTGGATGAACACGGAGCTGGCAACGGCTTCGTGTGGGTGAGGTGCGCGAACGTCACGTACGTTAGCTGTTACTACACCCCGAATGTACCCATAGAAAGCTTTAGAAGAGGTCTGGACGAACTAGAAGATACTGTCCGCGAAATAGAAGGCGATGCAGTCATCGCGGGTGACTTTAACGCAAGAGCGTTAGAGTGGGGCATGCCAGAGCAGGACAGTAGAGGGGAATACATCTTGGAGATGGCAGCCAGACTAAATCTTTTTGTTCTCAACGTCGGGACCAGACCAACGTTCGAAAGACCAGGCTATCGTGGTACCATTCCGGATGTGACCTTTGTTTCCGAAAATCTTGCGCGTAAAGCACTAGATTGGAGGGTTCTAGAGGATTACAACGGAAGCGACCATCGGTACATTGCATTTCAAATCTGCGATACATTTCAATCGCAGAGGGAAAGCATAGCGAAGCCACCACGTTGGAACTTAGCCAAATTGGACGCCAACAAGCTTGTCCAGGCACTGCTCGATGGAATAAACCGATTGCCGGATGTGACAATCGCTGCCAACAGCAAGGACACAGCGGAGGCTCTAGTGAGGGGGACGATGAGTCTGCTTCACCGAGCCTGTGATGCAGCCATGCCGCGCAAGGGATCGTCGCGTGGAAAGCGCCCTGCCTACTGGTGGTCTGACAGAATTGCTGAATTGAGGTCAGAAGCGCACCGCCTCAGAAGAAAAGCACAGAGAGCGCGCAACAAACCAGAAGCAGCACTTTTGTCCGCGCTTAAGAACGCAGCGCGAAAAAAGCTACGACATGAGATCAACCGTAGCAAGGCACAGGGTTGGAAGGACCTTACCGAGGAGGTTAATCGGGATGTGTTCGGCTTGGCATACAAGATCGTGACCAAGAAATTATCCGCAATCCCGACTTGCCCCTTTGACGAAGAGACCATGGCGAAGATCGTGAACACTTTGTTCCCGAAGCACCCGCCGAGACAAGATCCAGAGGATGATGACGTGGGAGAAATCCCATTGTTTACCGTCAGCGAACTCGAGCTCGCCGCCAGAACGATGCGGACCAGGAAAGCGCCTGGGCCCGACGGGATACCAGCCGAGATCCTTAAGGTAATCGTGGTGAGAGCACCATCTCTGCTGCTGAACATGTACAACGCGTGCCTCCAGGCGGGTGTCTTTGGCACCCCCTGGAAGGTGGCGCGATTAGTGCTGATCAGCAAAGGGAAGGGAGGTGATCCCCGGCTTCCGTCGTCCAACAGGCCTCTGTGCATGCTGGATGACACAGGGAAGCTCTTCGAGAGGTTGCTAAAACCGCGGCTTCAGGCAGCCGTGCTGGAGTCTGGCGACTTAGCCGACAACCAGTATGGCTTCAGGAAGCAGCGATCCACGATTGACGCTATACATCAGGTGGTACAGCTGGCAGGGGCAGCGTGGTCTGGGAATCACTTTTCTCGGAACCTCGTGCTCTTGGTCACGCTGGACGTAAAGAACGCCTTCAACTCTGCCAGATGGTCAGACATCTTGGCGGCATTGTCGGGGTTCGGAGTCCCGAAGTACCTTATGCGAATAATACGGGACTATCTTAGGGACCGTATCCTTCGCTACGAAACATCGCAAGGGACGCGTGAGATAACTCTAACCGCCGGCGTAGCCCAGGGGTCGATCTTCGGCCCAGACTTTTGGAACATCCTGTACGATGCATTGTTAAGACTCGAGATGCCGTACGGGGTGCACATGATTGCGTACGCCGATGATGTCGCTTTAGTCATCATCGCGCGAGACGCGAAGCGAGCACAATACTCGCTAAACCAAACAATGCGGAGAATATCCGCATGGATGCGGGCACACGGTCTTGACTTGGCGACCGCAAAGACAGAGATCGTCCCCTTTACAGGAAAACGCATGGAGACCATCTTTCCAATGCGTGTAGATAACGACGAGGTGTTGACACAGCACCAGGCCGTATACCTGGGTGTTACCCTGGATACGAGGCTAACGTACTCTCGACACCTAGAACGCGCAACGACCAAGGCTGCCATTAAGACAGCTCAACTCAGCCGCCTCATGACAAACACGAGCGGCCCAAAAGCCAGTAAGCGGCGCCTTCTGATGTCTATTGTGACATCGATCCTGTTGTACGGCTCTGAAATATGGGCTGATACAATGGAAAAGGAGGTATACCGCAAGAAACTTAGCGCCGTACAACGTAGAGGAGCTCTTAGAGTCATTAGCGCATATCGCACAGTTTCGGAGCCTGCAGTACTCGTTATTGCAGGTATTATTCCGATTGGTATGCATGCGAAAGAGCGCAAACGAATCTACGTACGAAAGAAAAACGAAACGGACGTGAGGTCCGTCCAAAACGAGGAACGGGATCACACCATGGAAACATGGCAAAGATCCTGGGATCAAGAGACGAGGGGTAGATGGACTTACCAACTTATCCGTCAAATAGTCCCTTGGATAGACAGAAAACACGGGGAGGTGAATTATTACCTTACCCAGTTTTTCACCGGACACGGGTATTTCCGCTCCTACCTCAGTAAAATGGGGAAAGCTCGGAACCCAAAATGTGTGTTTTGTCCCGCTGATAGTGACGATGCCTATCATACATTCTTCGTGTGCGAAGAATGGAGCGAAGACAGAAAAATTCTGACAGACTCAGTTGGACGATTGGAGCCTGATACGATCATAGGCGACATGATCTCTACTGAGCGCAATTGGACCGCTATGGCGCACTTTGTCGAAGTGGTCCTAAGACAAAAAAAAGGCACTTCTAGATCGTGCGAATGACGACGCCAGCGACGATCAGCCACCCCCCCATTACCAAGGGGCAGCAGACCTCGCAACTGAACCAGCCAATGTCTAGGCACCATGCTTTTTCCTAGCGGCGGAAGCAGCGAGCCTAGACGAAAAAGAAGCGTAAGGCAGAAGGACGTCCTACAAATCTTTGACTAAAAACGGCTCCACCCTGACGAAGTGTGATAAACAGTTCCAGGGTGGCTCAAGCCAGAAGAGAAAAGGAGTGGTTTTTTTAGTGGGTCGGGTTGAGCTGCGCCTGTCACATTTCTATTTATCTATCCATTTATCCGCGTTTTTGTTTATTTTATTTTCCGTCTTTTTGTTTTGCATGTGACAGAGGTTGCTCTACCTAACCCCACACTGTTGCGCCGTTCGGACGCGGTGCTTCGTGCATTTATGCATTTTTTCCACTACCCGCAATAAAAAAAAAAAAAAAAAAAAAAAAAATTATTATTATTATTATTATTATTATTATTATTATTATTATTATTATTATTATTATTATTATTATTATTATTATTATTATTATTATTATTATTATTATTATTATTATTATTATTATTATTATTATTATTATTATTATTATTATTATTATTATTATTATTATTATTATTATTCCCAGCAGGGGGACTTCCTTTCGGGGAGGTCTTCGTGCTCTGGCCTAGCACGCTGGTAACCCCAGGCTCTGACGGGAGTCATGCCTTACAAGCGCTTTGGCGCTCTAGAGGCGAGACGTCAGGCCATCTGGTAGGAAGAATGATTTTCCTACTTGGTGGTAAGAAAGTTGGCTCAACAAAAACCCCTTTGATAAAAAATGAAAATGTGTGAATATCAAAATATTATACCCCAGGTGAGTCTACCTTCATTGGAAAATCTCACCTCCGGTTCCGATCGGGTTAAAGCCCCGGTGGCTGGAGCTGGCTCCGAGGATTCTGGGGGGAGCCAAATTCACACAGTCCAAACTATTGCGGAGGTGCAAAACCAGGCCTTCGCAATATGCAATGCTACTGGCATTCTAGGCAAGAAAATCTCCAACAAAGAAAATAGACAGAAGGCTGCTCTGGGCGCGCAGCAGCTTAGTACAGACGACGAAAACGTGCTCGTTCTAATAAGAAAAACGCTTCAGCCACTGCTGGACGTTTTCATTAAAATGAACGAAGCAACGAGAAAGCAGCCAAACGTTAATAGGTTTATTAAGGAAGGCCTTCCCGTGGTTGCCGAGGCAGTGGATAAGGTGCTCCACATGGCTGAAACTTCCTTGACGAAGTCTGCTGCTGCCAAAGACAAGATGGATGTCGTGCAAGGGTCCGCCAAGCGCACGAGGGATGATTTGGAGTCTGAACCTGGTCAGAGTCCAAACACCCAGAAAAAAAATAAAAATGGTGACTCGGACGGGTCGTTCACGACCGTCGAGGGCCGTAAAAAGAAAAAGGATACGGCAAAGGCTTTACCACCGCTGCACGCCAACAAAAAAAAAAAAGGGCAAGCGGAGCCGTTGCTTCGATCAGGAGGCCAGCAGCTACCTCAACATAATCAGAGGTGGCAGCAGCCCCTGGATAAGGCTGGGCAGCGACAGAAACATCAGCAGCCACCACAAAAGGCCAGTCTACCGGCCACGACGAATAGGCAGTCCTTGCGAGAGACGCCTAAGAAAAAGACAAAGAGAAGGGCTCCAAAAAAAAAATGCCAGGCCATCATTATCCGGCCAAGCAAAGGAGTGTCCTACGCGGACGTCCTTAGAGGTGTTCGTGAAAACATCTCTAAGGATATTCCAGCAACTGACATCAAAAGTGTCAGAAAGACACGTGCCGGAGATGTTCTTATCGAACTGGGAGCACAGAAAAAGAGAGAGGCTACAGAGCTGAAAAGGCTGGGAAAGTCCATTCAAAGCTTTGTTGGTCAGACCGGCCTCGTCAGGAGCCTGGATCCACAAACATCTGTGGAAATCAGAGACTTGGACGTATACGTCACGATAGAAGAAGTCGAGACGGCTATCCGAAAAGTCTTTGATAACGAAGGAGCTACGGCGGGGGCAATGAGCATTTCGCTTACCAAACCCAACGCCAGGGAGCAGCGCATGGCCATTGTCAAGATGGACCAGAACAAAGCTCTCCACCTACTGGGAAAAAAGAAAATTATAGTTGGCTACATGATCTGCCGACTAAGACAATGGGAGCGCGTGCAACGCTGCTTTAGATGTCTGGGCTACGGGCATCAGGCACGTGATTGCCAGGGACCTGACCGTTCTAAGGCCTGCTATAAGTGCGGCCAGGAAGGTCACAGGGGTAAAGACTGCAAGGCTACTAACGCCAAATGCATTCTCTGCTCCAGCAATAGAAAAATCGACAAAGCGCTTCTGAGACACACACCCGGCTCCGGAAAGTGTATCACTTTCCGAGAAGCGCTGATCAAGACAAAAGCTAATCGCTAATGATGGGCCGTGTAACGGTCCTTCAATGCAATCTCCACCGAAGCGACCTAGCAAACAGTCTTTTGTCTCAGATTAAGTGTGAGAGAAAGGCTGATTTGCTACTTATCAGCGAGCAGTACCGAAACTGGGACGTACCGACTTGGTACCCAGATAAATTTGGAACAGCGGCAATCTATGTGGATCCACAGTCCATCCGAGTGGATGAACACGGAGCTGGCAACGGCTTCGTGTGGGTGAGGTGCGCGAACGTCACGTACGTTAGTTGTTACTACACCCCGAACGTACCCATAGAAAGCTTTAGAAGAGGTTTGGACGAACTAGAAGATACTGTCCGCGAAATAGAAGGCGATGCAGTCATCGCGGGTGACTTTAACGCAAGAGCGTTGGAGTGGGGTATGCCAGAGCAGGACAGTAGAGGTGAATACATCTTGGAGATGGCAGCCAGACTGAATCTTTTTGTTCTCAACGTCGGGACCAGACCAACGTTCGAAAGACCAGGCTATCGCGGTACCATTCCGGATGTGTCTTTTGTCTCCGAAAATCTTGCGCGTAAAGCACTAGATTGGAGGGTTCTAGAGGATTACAACGGAAGCGACCATCGGTACATTGCATTTCAAATATGTGATACATTTCAATCGCAGAGGGAAAGCATAGCGAAGCCACCACGTTGGAACTTAGCCAAATTGGACGCCAACAAGCTTGTCCAGGCACTGCTCGAAGGAATAAATCGGTTACCAGATGTGACGATCGCCGCCAGCAGCAAGGACACAGCGGAAGCTTTAGTAAGGGAGACGATGAGTCTGCTTCACCGAGCCTGTGATGCAGCCATGCCACGCAAGGGGTCGCGGCGTGGAAAGCGCCCTGCCTACTGGTGGTCTGACAAAATTGCTGACCTGAGGTCAGAAGCGAACCGCCTTAGAAGGAAAGCACAAAGAGCGCGCAACAAACCGGAAGCAGCACTTTTGTCCGCGCTTAAGAACGCAGCGCGAAAGAAGCTACGACGTGAGATCAACCGTAGCAAGGCACAGGGCTGGAAGGACCTTACCGAGGAGGTTAATCGGGATGTGTTCGGCTTGGCATACAAGATCGTGACCAAGAAATTATCCGCACTCCCGACTTGCCCCTTTGACGAAGAGACCATGGCGAAGATCGTGAACACTTTGTTCCCAAAGCACCCGCCAAGACAAGATCCAGAGGACGATGACGTGGGAGAAATCCCATTGTTTACCGTCAGCGAACTCGAGCTCGCCGCCAGAACGATGCGGACCAGGAAAGCGCCTGGGCCCGACGGGATACCAGCCGAGATCCTTAAGGTAATCGTGGTGAGAGCACCATCTCTGCTGCTGAACATGTACAACGCGTGCCTCCAGGCGGGTGTCTTTGGCACCCCCTGGAAGGTGGCGCGATTAGTGCTGATCAGCAAAGGGAAGGGAGGTGATCCCCGGCTTCCGTCGTCCAGCAGGCCTCTGTGCATGCTGGATGACACAGGGAAGCTCTTCGAGAGGTTGCTAAAACCGCGGCTTCAGGCAGCCGTGCTGGAGTCTGGCGACTTAGCCGACAACCAGTATGGCTTCAGGAAGCAGCGATCCACGATTGACGCTATACATCAGGTGGTACAGCTGGCAGGGGCAGCGTGGTCTGGGAATCACTTTTCTCGGAACCTCGTGCTCTTGGTCACGCTGGACGTAAAGAACGCCTTCAACTCTGCCAGATGGTCAGACATCTTGGCGGCATTGTCGGGGTTCGGAGTCCCGAAGTACCTTATGCGAATAATACGGGACTATCTTAGGGACCGTATCCTTCGCTACGAAACATCGCAAGGGACGCGTGAGATAACTCTAACCGCCGGCGTAGCCCAGGGGTCGATCTTCGGCCCAGACTTTTGGAACATCCTGTACGATGCATTGTTAAGACTCGAGATGCCGTACGGGGTGCACATGATTGCGTACGCCGATGATGTCGCTTTAGTCATCATCGCACGAGACGCAAAGCGAGCACAATACTCGCTAAACCAAACAATGCGGAGAATATCCGCATGGATGCGGGCACACGGTCTTGACTTGGCGACCGCAAAGACAGAGATCGTCCCCTTTACAGGAAAACGCATGGAGACCATCTTTCCAATGCGTGTGGATAACGACGAGGTGTTGACACAGCACCAGGCCGTATACCTGGGTATTACCCTGGATACGAGGCTGACGTACTCACGACACCTAGAACGCGCAACGACCAAGGCTGCCATTAAGACAGCTCAACTCAGCCGCCTCATGGCAAACACGAGCGGCCCAAAAGCCAGTAAGCGGCGCCTTCTGATGTCTATCGTGACATCGATCCTGTTGTACGGCTCTGAAATATGGGCTGATACAATGGAAAAAGAGGTATACCGCAAGAAACTTAGCGCCGTACAACGTAGAGGAGCTCTTAGAGTCATTAGCGCATATCGCACAGTTTCGGAGCCTGCAGTACTCGTTATTGCAGGTATTATTCCGATTGGTATGCATGCGAAAGAGCGCAAACGAATCTACGTACGAAAGAAAAACGAAACGGACGTGAGGTCCGTCCAAAACGAGGAACGGGATCACACCATGGAAACATGGCAAAGATCCTGGGATCAAGAGACGAGGGGTAGATGGACTTACCAACTTATCCGTCAAATAGTCCCTTGGATAGACAGAAAACACGGGGAGGTGAATTATTACCTTACCCAGTTTTTCACCGGACACGGGTATTTCCGCTCCTACCTCAGTAAAATGGGGAAAGCTCGGAACCCAAAATGTGTATTTTGTCCCGCTGATAGTGACGATGCCTATCATACATTCTTCGTGTGCGAAGAATGGAGCGAAGACAGAAAAATTCTGACAGACTCAGTTGGACGATTGGAGCCTGATACGATCATAGGCGACATGATCTCTACTGAGCGCAATTGGACCGCTATGGCGCACTTTGTCGAAGTGGTCCTAAGACAAAAAAAGGCACTCCTAGATCGTGCCAATGACGACGCCAGCGACGATCAGCCACCCCCCCATTACCAAGGGGCAGCAGACCTCGCAACTGAACCAGCCAATGTCTAGGCACCATGCTTTTTCCTAGCGGCGGAAGCAGCGAGCCTAGACGAAAAAGAAGCGTAAGGCAGAAGGACGTCCTACAAATCTTTGACTAAAAACGGCTCCACCCTGACGAAGTGTGATAAACAGTTCCAGGGTGGCTCAAGCCGGAAGAGAAAAGGAGTGGTTTTTTTAGTGGGTCGGGTTGAGCTGCGCCTGTCACATTTCTATTTATCTATCCATTTATCCGCGTTTTTGTTTATTTTATTTTTCGTCTTTTTGTTTTGCATGTGACAGAGGTTGCTCCACCTAACCCCACACTGTTGCGCCGTTCGGACGCGGTGCTTCGTGCATTTATGCATTTTTTCCACTACCCGCAATAAAAAAAAAAAAAAAAAAAAATTATTATTATTATTATTATTATTATTATTATTATTATTATTATTATTATTATTATTATTATTATTATTATTATTATTATTATTATTATTATTATTATTATTATTATTATTATTATTATTATTATTATTATTATTATTATTATTATTATTATTATTATTATTATTATTATTATTATTATTATTATTATTATTATTATTATTATTATTATTATTATTATTATTATTATTATTATTATTCCCAGCAGGGGGACTTTCTTTCGGGGAGGTCTTCGTGCTTTGGCCTAGCACGCTGGTAACCCCAGGCTCTGACGGGAGTCATGCCTTACAAGCGCTTTGGCGCTCTAGAGGCGAGACGTCAGGCCATCTGGTAGGAAGAATGATTTTCCTACTTGGTGGTAAGAAAGTTGGCTCAACAAAAACCCCTTTGATAAAAAATGAAAATGTGTGAATATCAAAATATTATACCCCAGGTGAGTCTACCTTCATTGGAAAATCTCACCTCCGGTTCCGATCGGGTTAAAGCCCCGGTGGCTGGAGCTGGCTCCGAGGATTCTGGGGGGAGCCAAATTCACACAGTCCAAACTATTGCGGAGGTGCAAAACCAGGCCTTCGCAATATGCAATGCTACTGGCATTCTAGGCAAGAAAATCTCCAACGAAGAAAATAGACAGAAGGCTGCTCTGGGCGCGCAGCAGCTTAGTACAGACGAAGAAAACGTGCTCGTTCTAATAAGAAAAACGCTTCAGCCACTGCTGGACGTTTTCATTAAAATGAACGAAGCAACGAGAAAGCAGCCAAACGTTAATAGGTTTATTAAGGAAGGCCTTCCCGTGGTTGCCGAGGCAGTGGATAAGGTGCTCCACATGGCTGAAACTTCCTTGACGAAGTCTGCTGCTGCCAAAGACAAGATGGATGTCGTGCAAGGGTCCGCCAAGCGCACGAGGGATGATTTGGAGTCTGAACCTGGTCAGAGTCCAAACACCCAGAAAAAAAATAAAAATGGTGACTCGGACGGGTCGTTCACGACCGTCGAGGGCCGTAAAAAGAAAAAAGATACGGCAAAGGCTTTACCACCGCTGCACGCCAACAAAAAAAAAAAAGGGCAAGCGGAGCCGTTGCTTCGATCAGGAGGCCAGCAGCTACCTCAACAAAATCAGAGGTGGCAGCAGCCCCTGGATAAGGCTGGGCAGCGACAGAAACATCAGCAGCCACCACAAAAGGCCAGTCTACCGGCCACGACGAATAGGCAGTCCTTGCGAGAGACGCCTAAGAAAAAGACAAAGAGAAGGGCTCCAAAAAAAAAATGCCAGGCCATCATTATCCGGCCAAGCAAAGGAGTGTCCTACGCGGACGTCCTTAGAGGTGTTCGTGAAAACATCTCTAAGGATATTCCAGCAACTGACATCAAAAGTGTCAGAAAGACACGTGCCGGAGATGTTCTTATCGAACTAGGAGCACAGAAAAAGAGAGAGGCTACAGAGCTGAAAAGGCTGGGAAAGTCCATTCAAAGCTTTGTTGGTCAGACCGGCCTCGTCAGGAGCCTGGATCCACAAACATCTGTGGAAATCAGAGACTTGGACGTATACGTCACGATAGAAGAAGTCGAGACGGCTATCCGAAAAGTCTTTGATAACGAAGGAGCTACGGCGGGGGCAATGAGCGTCTCGCTTACCAAACCCAACGCCAGGGAGCAGCGCATGGCCATTGTCAAGATGGACCAGAACAAAGCTCTCCACCTGCTGGGCAAAAAGAAAATTATAGTTGGCTACATGATCTGCCGACTAAGACAATGGGAGCGTGTGCAACGCTGCTTTAGATGTCTGGGCTACGGGCATCAGGCACGTGATTGCCAGGGACCTGACCGTTCCAAGGCCTGCTATAAGTGCGGCCAGGAAGGTCACAGGGGTAAAGACTGCAAGGCTAGTGACGCCAAATGCATTCTCTGCTCCAGCAATGGAAAAATCGACAAAGCGCTTCTGAGCCATACACCCGGCTCCGGAAAGTGTATCACTTTCCGAGAAGCGCTGATCAAGACAAAAGCTAATCGCTAATGATGGGCCGTGTGACGGTCCTTCAATGCAATCTCCACCGAAGCGACCTAGCAAACAGTCTTTTGTCTCAGATTAAGTGTGAGAGAAAGGCTGATTTGCTACTTATCAGCGAGCAGTACCGAAACTGGGACGTACCGACTTGGTACTCAGATAAATTTGGAACAGCGGCAATCTATGTGGATCCACAGTCCATCCGAGTGGATGAACACGGAGCTGGCAACGGCTTCGTGTGGGTGAGGTGCGCGAACGTCACGTACGTTAGCTGTTACTACACCCCGAATGTACCCATAGAAAGCTTTAGAAGAGGTCTGGACGAACTAGAAGATACTGTCCGCGAAATAGAAGGCGATGCAGTCATCGCGGGTGACTTTAACGCAAGAGCGTTAGAGTGGGGCATGCCAGAGCAGGACAGTAGAGGGGAATACATCTTGGAGATGGCAGCTAGACTTAATCTGTTGGTTCTCAACGTCGGGAACAAACCAACGTTCGAAAGACCAGGCTATCGTGGTACCATTCCGGATGTGACCTTTGGCTCCGAAAATCTTGCGCGTAAAGCACTAGATTGGAGGGTTCTAGAGGATTACAACGGAAGCGACCATCGATACATTGCATTTCAAATCTGCGATACATTCCAATCGCAGAGGGAAAGCATAGCGAAGCCACCACGTTGGAACTTAGCCAAATTGGACGCCAACAAGCTTGTCCAGGCACTGCTCGATGGAATAAACCGATTGCCGGATGTGACAATCGCTGCCAACAGCAGGGACACAGCGGAGGCTCTAGTAAGGGGGACGATGAGTCTGCTTCACCGAGCCTGTGATGCAGCCATGCCGCGCAAGGGATCGTCGCGTGGAAAGCGCCCTGCCTACTGGTGGTCTGACAAAATTGCTGAATTAAGGTCAGAAGCGCACCGCCTCAGAAGAAAAGCACAGAGAGCGCGCAACAAACCAGAAGCAGCACTTTTGTCCGCGCTTAAGAACGCAGCGCGAAAAAAGCTACGACATGAGATCAACCGTAGCAAGGCACAGGGTTGGAAGGACCTTACCGAGGAGGTTAATCGGGATGTGTTCGGCTTGGCATACAAGATCGTGACCAAGAAATTATCCGCACTCCCGACTTGCCCCTTTGACGAAGAGACCATGGCGAAGATCGTGAATACTTTGTTCCCGAAGCACCCGCCGAGACAAGATCCAGAGGACGATGACGTGGGAGAAATCCCATTGTTTACCGTCAACGAACTCGAGCTCGCCGCCAAAACGATGCGGAACAGAAAAGCACCTGGGCCGGACGGGATACCAGCCGAGATCCTCAAGGTAATCGTGGTAAGAGCACCATCTCTGCTGCTGAACATGTACAACGCGTGCCTCCAGGCGGGTGTCTTTGGCACCCCCTGGAAGGTGGCGCGATTAGTGCTGATCAGCAAAGGAAAGGGAGGTGATCCCCGGCTTCCGTCGTCCAACAGGCCTCTGTGCATGCTGGATGACACAGGGAAGCTCTTCGAGAGGTTGCTGAAACCGCGGCTTCAGGCAGCCGTGCTGGAGTCTGGCGACTTAGCCGACAACCAGTATGGCTTCAGGAAGCAGCGATCCACGATTGACGCTATACATCAGGTGGTACAGCTGGCAGGGGCAGCGTGGTCTGGGAATCACTTTTCTCGGAACCTCGTGCTCTTGGTCACGCTGGACGTAAAGAACGCCTTCAACTCTGCCAGATGGTCAGACATCTTGGCGGCATTGTCAGGGTTCGGCGTCCCAAAGTACCTTATGCGAATAATTCGGGACTATCTTAGGGACCGTATTCTTCGCTACGAAACATCGCAAGGGACGCGTGAGATAACTCTAACCGCCGGCGTAGCCCAGGGGTCGATCTTCGGCCCAGACTTTTGGAACATCCTGTACGATGCATTGTTAAGACTCGAGATGCCGTACGGGGTGCACATGATTGCGTACGCCGATGATGTCGCTTTAGTCATCATCGCGCGAGACGCGAAACGAGCACAATACTCGCTAAACCAAACAATGCGGAGAATATCCGCTTGGATGCGGGCACACGGTCTTGACTTGGCGACCGCAAAGACAGAGATCGTCCCCTTTACAGGAAAACGCATGGAGACCATATTTCCAATGCGTGTAGATAACGACGAGGTGTTGACACAGCACCAGGCTGTATACCTGGGTGTTACCCTGGATACGAGGCTAACGTACTCTCGACACCTAGAACGCGCAACGACCAAGGCTGCCATTAAGACAGCTCAACTCAGCCGCCTCATGGCAAACACGAGCGGCCCAAAAGCCAGTAAGCGGCGCCTTCTGATGTCTATCGTGACATCGATCCTGTTGTACGGCTCTGAAATATGGGCTGATACAATGGAAAAGGAGGTATACCGCAAGAAACTTAGCGCCGTACAACGTAGAGGAGCTCTTAGAGTCATTAGTGCATATCGCACGGTTTCGGAGCCTGCAGTACTCGTTATTGCAGGTATTATTCCGATTGGTATGCATGCGAAAGAGCGCAAACGAATCTACGTACGAAAGAAAAACGAAGCGGACGTGAGATCCGTCCAAAACGAGGAACGGGATCACACCATGGAAACATGGCAAAGATCCTGGGATCAAGAGACGAGGGGTAGATGGACTCACCAACTTATCCGTCAAATAGTCCCTTGGATAGACAGAAAACACGGGGAGGTGAATTATTACCTTACCCAGTTTTTCACCGGACACGGGTATTTCCGCTCCTACCTCAGTAAAATGGGGAAAGCTCGGAACCCAAAATGTGTATTTTGTCCCGCTGATAGTGACGATGCCTATCATACATTCTTCGTGTGCGAAGAATGGAGCGAGGACAGGAAAAATCTGACAGACTCGGTTGGACGATTGGAGCCTGATACGATCATAGGCGACATGATCTCTACTGAGCGCAATTGGACCGCTATGGCGCACTTCGTCGAAGTGGTCCTAAGACGAAAAAAGGCACTCCTAGATCGTGCCAATGACGACGCCGGCGACGATCAGCCACCCCCTCATTACCAAGGGGCAGCAGACCTCGCAACTGAACCGGCCAATGTCTAGGCACCATGCTTTTTTTTCCTAGCGGCGGAAGCAGCGAGCCTAGACGTAAAAGAAGCGTAAGGCAGCAGGACGTCTTACAAATTTTTGACTAAGAACGGCTCCACCCTGACGAAGTGTGATAAACAGTTCCAGGGTGGCTCAAGCCGGAAGAGAAAAGGAGTGGTTTTTTTAGTGGGTCGGGTTGAGCTGCGCCTGTCACATTTTCATTTATCTATCTATTTATCCGCGTTTTTGTTTATTTTATTTTCCGTCTTTTTTTTGCCTGTGACAGAGGTAGCTCCACCTAACCCCACACTGTTGCGCCGTCCGGACGCGGTGCTTCGTGCATTTATGCATTTTTTCCACTACCCGCAATAAAAAAAAAAAAAAAAATTATTATTATTATTATTATTATTATTATTATTATTATTATTATACAACGACTTTTGAACCGAAGGAAATAAAAGAGTAAAAATCGTATCGACAAGTCGAGCTGAAAATTACAGTAAATATATTTGCGCTCATTGATTTGCAACAGCATTTGCGAATGCGCATTATCATTATTTGCAGTCATGCAGAACGTTAATTTTCTCATTAATCTTTATTGTAAATTAATTACAAATATATTTTATCATCATCATATAATTATAAATAGGAAAATTATTTACGAATAATCGATCGATGAAACCATCCCCACGTTTGATTAGTTATAATAGTTCGCCAATATAAATCGTCCATTTGAGTTCGCGATAGAAAAAAAAAAAAAAAAAAAAAATGGCAACGATTCATGCAGTCGAAAAGCTAAAACACCGAATACATTAGGATCCTCTAATGTCGACTGGACATAAGATCCCGTTCGCATAATGCATATTCTAAACAGAGTATACGAAGAATGAGAACGAGCGAGTCGTAACAGCTTCCTTCGAACAGCTGGCCGGTATATTAAGCCCCCTCTCGACGTCTGTCAAACTTGGCAATCGGCATAAATTGTCAGAGCATTAAAGCAACACACCGGCGCTGTAACTCCTTGCCGGGGATCCATTACGGGAGGCTTTATATTTATCGGCGAATCTTCGACACGACCGGCCGCATATCATTCCCGAGACTTATTTCCATGGATGTACCCACTACTGGGTTATACCTTCCTGTACCTCGCGTTTCTTCATACCGCGTGCGCTTTTTCTCCGTCGCGGTTTCTCTTTTATTCCTTTCATTTCTCTTTCTTTCTTTTTTCTTCTTTTAAAAAATTCAATTCTAGCGTTTGCCCGCCGACAGATTCTTATCGCGTCTTGACGTTTTAATAACGATTTATGGGTAATTTAAAAAATTTATCTACGTTTAAATATTTAAATTGTTATGACGATAATTATAACATTAGTATAATGCTTGAGAATTTTAAGGGAATAAAGGAAAAATATGATTTTACGTTTAGATGAATAACGATCTTAATATTTATGTAAGCAAACAATTGTATTTTAATTTTCAATGTGGCAAAAATAATAGATATTAAAATTTATTCAGACTATTTTTTACGTCATCGTATGTATATGATGTATCAAATTATTTTTTTTATTAAAATTTATAATCTATAACTAGGATTCAATGACATCGTAAATTATGAAATCTACGTTCTTACAAAGCACTTATTTTTTAGAGCCTTAAAATTTCCTACAAGGCATCTTTTTTTACATGAAAATTATTATCATAGCTCATTTTATATTGCACCTCGTGACAATTTGTAATAATAAATAACACGTATGTTATTATGTCTTTGTTATGTATACAATAATTTGCATAAATCATAGAAATAAAAAAGAAATGAAGCATTCTAATCCCAGGACTTGTCAACCAAAAATGATTAATTTGAGTGCATTATATACCAACATTCTATTTGCCCCGAAGCATTACTAAAGTTTATACTATGAGAAATTGATATTCATGAACTGATACTGAATTAAGGTATTGATTTCCTTGCATGATATATGCTTTCCCATGGGCCTGAAGTTTGAAACAAATTACGAAATAATAGTAGTACTCGATGCGTCAAATTATTCGTATATTGTTTTCGTGCTACTTGAAATTTCTTTCTTAATTTTGGGGATGAAAATTCGCAATATTTTAGTAAGCCAAAGTTTCAAAGTATTTTTTAAAATTTTATGATTCTAATTATTTTATTTAGAATTTCTTTTTTATTGCAACTGTTATTTCTTGCATAAATTTCAGCTATTCTGTAAAAGGTAGCGAACATGTAAAGCACAAATAAAAATATTCTCCTTTCGAGAATTGCATTCTAGGATTGCGTTCCTTTAAAAGATCGGTATCTGTCTCTCATTCACGTGCAATTCTTTTTTCTTTCTCAGCCTCGGCTTTCAATTCTACCACAACTCGGCGAGATTTAACAGCGTACGCCAATAAAATTTTATAACTTAAGTTCTCGTGACTCTTTCGATTGACACTCAATAAATCAATCCAAAGACACTCGTCGTCCTCTCCTTCGCAGGCGCGCGAGTACTAAAGATTTACCACGGAGTAAGGATGAGAAAGCGAGAACATTTTAATGGCTCTCTCTCTCTCTCTCTCTCTCTTTTTCGGGCAAAAGTACCGAGAGTATTCGTGCCGAAAGGCTCGTGTATGCGCGACAATAAAACGCGTGGCACACTGCACCTTTTGCCATAATGCGCGCGAGCGAAGGAGAGAAGACGTATCGTTCGCCGTTAGGACACCATATCATACTAAGATCCAGCACGTATATGCCATGTTAACGTAACGCATACACCAATAAATATCTCTCTTTCTCTTTCTCTCTCTCTCTCTCTCTCTCTCTCTCTTGCGTAAGAATCGCGTTATGCGAAGAAAAGCAAAGAATCATCGCGTAAGGCTGATTCGCTTTCTTTCGGCGTCCTATGGATGCACGAGTATGCGAGCAGAGATCGGATGCTAGATATAATTGTATATGCATGCGGAGGTATGCCTATATACGTGTAACATAAAGCGTGTGTGTGGTCTTGGAACGCTAGGATATGCGAGGACGCCTCATGTATATAGTACGTATACATATATGCGCGCGGGATAAAAGGGAGTAGTAGTCTTCGTTTTGCACGCTCGTGAATGAAATGTTAAGAATGAAAGATAGCGGAGGAAGAAAAAGAGAGAGAGAGAGAGAGAGAGAGAGAGAGAGAGAGAGAGAGATAGATACAGAGAGATGTGTTGTTCAGGTTGAGATTCATCGGTTTGCTCAATCCGCAGAAATTTAACAAAGTATGGTAATTTATTGGCAAAAAGACAATGGAATTTTTTTTTTATACGTGACATTAATATAAAAATATATTTAAATTTTAATTAGAATTTTCGATTTACGAATTATATTTGATAATACCGAATGGTATATTATTCTCATGAATATGACGTATTTTTATTTTCATTTACACGGTTCAATATTGTATAAAAAATAATATTTCTTACTAATATTAATATTAATTATTATTTACTAATTAAAATTTCTATAAAGTTTATTTATACAATTCGAGGTAATGTACATTACCAAATAGAAACATTATTTGTCTTGATTCATCTATAAATATGACAACAATAGAAAGTTATTCTACAATTCAAAAATCTTGAAATGTCATAAGTTAATGATTAAGGCCTGTTCCGGCTAATAATTATTATACAACAGTTATATTTTATATATAATTCGCGATGAATAATTATTACAAAATATGTGGTACTTTTATGAGAACATTAAATTATAATCCGGCATATTATGTTTTTAATTTATCTCCAATTTTAATAAATATCATGTTTCAATTCATTAAAATTTACTCGAAATTAAAAGCTTCTAATTTTTCTTTACATTGTTTCACTGTAAATTTGATTAACTAAATAAAAATTGAAAAACGAGATAATTAAATTTCAAAACAGGTTTCTATGAAATTGAAAGGCTACAAATTTAATCGTAAAAATAGCTTTTTCCTTCAATTCACATGTGAATCGATAACAATATGTTAATGAATTGAAATTTAAAGTAAACCATAAACAAAGCTTAAAGTTTCGCCGAGCTAAATGACTACTATTCGGAAGAGGTTTTGAAAATTCGCTACATGTGCAGAAGCTCTAAAATACACATATGTAGAGACGAACTGAGAATGAAACAATGAGAATGAGAAAGATACGACGAGGAAATTTTCAATTCGTGAAACGGCGCTCTTTATACGACACTTTAATGATCCTATATATATTCGGAATGTAGAGGCTTTACCGCGCACACCCATATACTTACAAACACACTTACACATTCCTTATAACAAAATTCCGTACGTTACGGAAATGAATAAAATTCGAAATTGCAGCTGGCTACGTAATTTGGGATTATTTATCGGTGTGACTCGGTTGGAAATCGTATGATTTACAAACACTGTAGACTCGACGACGTTAAACGTAGTTATGGTCACCGCGTAAATTGATCACATATGCGTTGTGTAAATGAATACTGTAATTAGTAATAAAAGAAAATTGTTTGAAATTTCAAGTTCTTCGAGTAAATTTTAGTTTATTAATTCTATGCCATAATAAAATAATTCACTTAAAAATTGAAAAGTACATTATATATTAAAAAAAAATACGTTTGCAATAAAGCGTATATAGTAATATCTAACAAAAACAATGAAAATTTGCGCATTTTAAAAAATATTCATTTATATAAACACTGATGACTATTAAAAAATAAAGTTGCATTAAAACATAGCTTAATAACTTATTTCACTTATTATAAAATCCAACGCACAGCGTCATACGAGCTCCAAACTTTAGGTTAGTCGAGTTTTATTTTTATAACGCAGCCTTCGTAAACATGAGACGAAAAGGTGCGCGAAATTTCGAAGGATAAAAAGTTTCGCGGGTGTATATTTATATATACGGGTAGATGCAAAAGCGTGTACGCGCGCGCGCGCGCACGTATTCGAACGACAAACCATACGCATGAAACGCGAGAGGACACCGGATGGATTATTGAGAATATCGGAGCAAAACCGGTTTGCCTGAAATAAAAGAATACCGGCAGCGGCTCGAATTATGAGGGCAGCTATATATACATCGATGCGCTTTCAGTCGGAGGTCGAAGGTTCGGCTTACGCTGCTGGTTGATGGAAGTCGGCACAACTCGTGTCAGAAGTCATGCGCCGAGATCTGCGCGCGCGCGCACGCGCGTTTGTTTTTATGTGAAAAAAGGGTGAAAGAACGATTGGAAAAAAACGACGCTCCTCGTGAGTTATATTTGGGTATAAATATGTAAGAAAGAGAGGAACGGTGAGAGGGAAGGTATGAAGAAAGAAGATGAAATAAAGAAGATGCGGATGGTACGTGTTCACGCGTGGCCGATACTCGCATAGAGAGAAATAAAGAAAGAACTGCAGCTCGACTGCTTTACGAGACGACCTTTCGCTAGAACCGTACACATATATATACAAGACGTCGTGTCATCCTTTCACTCGTGCGGAAAAGAATAGGAGGAGAATATACAGCCACGCGCGTGCGCGAGTGCGGCAGCGTAAATAACGCGTATTGTTATTCGCGACGGATTGCGAAAATAAATTGCTATTTACGAGCGCCGTGGACGTCTTTATTTATAGAACGACAATTTTTTTTTTTTTTTTTCCTATTTTTTTTTGTATTTTAACCGACACTTTGCTATTATATGTCAGTGACGTCATTGTCGTTAAGAGCGTTAAGAGGTACGTACGTATGCGAACGTAAGTGAATTATGCAAGTTGTTCGGTGTACAAAGTTTACTTGGGAAACGCGTACGTGAGAAGTGAATAAACTGCCACTTGTAAATGATGAATCTTAAAATTTATTCGTCTATTTTTCTATTACAACTAAATATATATGTCGGTCGCTAATAATTTATTACGTATCGTTAGTGCTTTGTTTAGATTTGAAACTACTCCAGTTCTGGAAATACCTTTTTCTAAAAAGCAATTTCACACTTGGTAGTAAAACCACTTGCTAGTATAGTAAATTACGTAAACAAACATGTAAAAGAACAAAATAAGCAATATATTTATACACCTGTTGACTAACGTCGCATTTAATAAAACAAAAAAAAAAGCAAGAAAACTTACGACGACCATTTTGTACGTGAAAAAATAAAGCTCTTCTCCTCGTGGAGGGAAAGAGCCGCGTTTTAAAATATTTAGCGGCAAGTTTTAATGCAATAACGAGCGATCGTCGCAGCAATAAAGTGTGAGCGTAAACTAAACGCGGAACGAGAAAGAAAGTTCAGAGTCCGCGTAATATATCAGAGCTACCGTCGACGGTCAATGTTCATTCGTACGTGTTCAAGATGCACCGCTACGATTTTCCCGCGTGTAGACTCAACGCGATGCGATAAAGATCGACGAACGGCGCGTACATCGTGGAGATACAGACTAATCGCTCCGTTGCTATCCTTCGCTACGATCTGCCCCGCGTTCTACGAGAACGACGCGTACGTTTGGGAAACAACACGGATATATGTATGTAGGCATGCGTTTATGGTTCTCGAAAAGTCGTTGCATTTTTACCGATTCTCCTCGCGAACGCTTTCCACAACGCTGCTTTTCGTCTATTCGAAATTTACGAGTAGGTATAAGATTTTGAAAGTGCGCCGAAACCGCAAGTTGAAATTGTTTTTTTCCGCGTTCTGGCAGAGAAATCGTTCGAGAGAACTCGAGCTTGAATCAGGATCGATTACAGCTAGTTTCTCCCCCTCCCCCCTTCCCCCTCTCTTTCTCTATTCCTCTTTTTCAACCGTCTTGAATGATTACTGTTGTAATGCTTGTTTTACATAAGTATAATGAAGATTCTTGTCTGGCAAAATTGTAAATTATACAGGTGGAAATAGAGGAATGGTCGGTGTAATACGACTCCTCCATACGGTAGCTTATTAAGAAATTGATTATTCGAAAGTTGTACTTTTCTAATTTATTACAATGAGAATAGTAAATTTCAAAATAATGCATAATCAGTGTCATATTTTACTAGGTCATCTTAAAATTATATCCAATCTTATTTTTTTATGTAATATAGTTGGTTAAATACATCGAACGTTAAAAATTGATATAGCCAATCAATTTTTGTGAAAATAAACTTTATTTTATTATTATTTTAAAATAAAAGTTAACGATTAAGAACCATCGATGTTTTTCAAAAATAAATCATTTATTAAATTTTCAATACAAATAATCGAGTGACACTCGCGCGATCAAAAGACGAGTCGAAAAACGGATGTCTATACCCGTAACAAAAAAAAAAAAAAAAAAAAAAAAAAAAAAAAAATTCCATCGCACGTCGTCGGTAAGCCGCTCGAGTCCAGCGCGCAAGGAATAAGCCAAGAGTCAAAAGCAACTAATCAAACGAATGATGGCAATTAATCCAAAGTGCTTCGACGATCGGGCATTCGTCCGATGGGCAACAACGGCCGCACAGCTGCACAACGAGCACCGCCCGACAGCTCGCTCGAGGGGAAGAATCGCGCGGATAGTCGTCACGAGGGCGGAAGAAGGACGCACACCGGTCAGCTAGAGTTTGCCGACCGTTGAGTACCGTTTCGCTAGCAAATAATTCAGCATCTATATATATATATATATATATATATATATATATATATATATATATGTACACATGTACGTACGTATGTACGTTTGTCTCTCGGTGTTTCCGCGTGTAAGTGTGCACCGGAGAGCGTGCAAATGTGTCACGGTGCGATCATATCTCGCGCGCGTATCCGTTATACGCGCGCGAGCGCGAGACGCTAGTTAATATGCATGCACGGCTCAATTTACATCGGCTGCAGCCGCGCATCGAACGGCCATAAATGTATTATATGCGGAAGCGGAGAGAGAGAGAGAGAGAGAGAGAGAGAGAGAGAGAGAGAGAGACTGTACGACGATAACCGAGAGAGCCTCCGCGGATCGAATCTCTTCCATGTAACCTTGCGCTCTTCCTTATAGACAAAAACGCGTCTCTGTTATGTCGGTTGTTCGGCTACGAGGTAAAAATTTACTCTTGCGAAATATACTTGTTTTTTGAAAGCGTAGAGATACTCGAGTTGTTTATACAGTTGAAAATATTTCTTGACACAAAAGATTTTAAAAATAACTATGAAATATTGTTATTACAATATTATTTATTTTTCAAGGTTTTAATTATACATTTGATTGAAATAAAAACTCAAATAAATACTCAGTTTTGATAAAATAATTAAATAAATTAATAATTATATTTAAATAACAAAAAAGTGTTATTACTTGTCAGGCTGAGAGATAAATAGTCTCTACACTCGGGACTTTGGTCTTTCCTTTTTCGTTCGTAAACCAATCAAAGTCTTTATTTCTTTATTTGGTAAAAACGTGACAATAGTCTTGAAAAAAATTGAGAGAGAAAATGGGATATACCTTTTGCGCAGATTTTTACTCAGCCCTATTCTTCTCCTCTTTCACTCCGTGAAATGAGTTAATTTTTAAAAGCAATAAAAAAATGCTTTGCTGCCATAATTTTTTTTTTATCTAAAGTAGCTGTTTAATTAATATTATATATTTAGGAATAAAAAAATTGATACCGATTTAAAATCTACATTTAAAATCTGATAGTCTTTTTACCGGTATACACAAATAAACACGAATCGAGTAAGACTTTAAATCACTCAAGCAAGATAAAAAGAACTAAACGTACATACTATATAACGGAATTAAATAAGTTTGGTGATTTAACCTTCTGCGCACATGCTATAACTCAAATCAAACCGAAGTTAACTTAGCTCTCGTATCAGCAGTTCTATACGAATATTTAACAACTGTTGAAATTTATTTGATACTGATGTATCCATTTACTGCTAGACCATTAAAAAAAAAAAAAAAAAAAAACTCACGAGAGATATTTGTACGAATTTAATAGCCGCTAAAAGTCTTCAGTTCGCTTTGGTAACTGTATTTTATTGAAAGTGAAAAATGGTATTTTAGATTTTTCATCAAAATTATCTTAAACAGAATTATCCGAACTTTTGTTTTGAAATGAAAAATATTTAGTTTTAATAGTTATTTGTATAAGTAAATAGTATCTACATGAACACAACATCATACTACATATTAGCCTAAACTTTAAAATAATATTGTTCTATTTTTACAACAACACCAAAAGAAGTCTTAAACAAACCAGGTAGAATTTTTACCCATTTTTACGGCACAGATAAAAAGCAACGTCGTTAAAAGAGTAAAAAGAAATAAATACTCATCGAAAAAAAAAAAAAAAGAAAAGCCGAGCAAAATCGAGAAGCACGTACAGCCACGGGTATAAAGCGTGCGTACTAACGCAATGAGAAATGATCCACCAGACGTGCGGTACGTCTAAAAGTTAAAGAAAAGAATAACAAGACTTACGGGGGAGGAAAAAGCTTCATCGACAAGCGAACTCCTCGGCATCCGCGCATGCGTGCTTTTCTACCATGTATATATGTACTAACGAGCTTGTTAGCTCGTTCCCTTGGCGGAATAAGCGAAACCCGCGCGTTTTCAGTTTGCGGCCCAACGTCCCGATGCGCGCTTATAGTGTAACATATACTCGTATATATACATATACATACTACATCGAGACGGTGTCATGAATTGTGTACGGAGATCGAGCTGACCGCGGGCGTGTCCGATTCTTTCTCGAAGCTGATATTGTCGTTTGCCGTTTTGTATTATTCGTTTGTTCTGCATCACGCGGTTAATTTTAACGATTACTTTTAATTATATATATGTATATACATATATATTTTGTTACCGATAAAATTTAAATATTTCTCAAATTACGCATTAAATTTAATTTCAATAAAAATTTAATAATGATGGATATGAATTTAGAAAACGATAGAATAAAACTTTTTTCAATTGAATTCACTTTTTAATAGTTTAATATATATTTCTTTTTTTGTTAATTTTATCCAACATTTATTAAATCTTCTATAAAGAAAATATCATAAATCATTGACGATTTTATCAAAAAATTCATTTCGTTATTTGAAGTTTTAATATTCATTTTAAATTCCCTTCTCAGTTATGCATCAAAGGAAAAAATAATCAGCCATTAACCTACAAAAATTAAAAATTTTTAATTACTTCAGCTCTTTATCATTCAAAAATAAATCATGCGAGAAAATGTCACGATAAATAAATCGCCTTTTAAATTATAACGTAATTACTTGAAATTGAATCGAGTTGAAAAAATATTCATGTAGCATATTTTTTTGAATGAAAAATAAATATTGACGTATTACAAGTGCCACAGGAATAATTATATTTATTTACTCGCGTTAAGGGTAAAATAAAGATCGGCATATTAAAATTTGCTAAATTATGCTCAAATTAACGTAAAAATTATAATGAAATAGCTTAAATTTTAAAAACAACATTTAACAGTCAAGTAATTAGTTGAGCTTTCTATTAATATTAATTTATATGAGCTAGCAGAACTTCGATAAATAAAAATAAAACGACGAATATTCTCATGACGATACGCATAATACTCGCGAGGTGTTCGATGAAAGGATCTCGCCCGACTGAATGAGAAACAGAGACAGATAGAGAGAGAGAGAGCTGAAAGCGTGATGTAACGTCGAGCGACGGGTTTCACCGCTAATTTGATTAGCCGCGTTTTGTGAGACAGCCGTTCTCCTTCCCCTATATATCCACAGTCACTTATATATTATCTATATACGCGAATATAGGAAGGCGCCCACACACACACACACACACACACACTCTCCCTCTCTCTTTCTCCGTATCGCCGGCGCACGCAACGCGCAAAATGCCGTATCGCAGACTGCGCGACGTGTCTCTCCTTTACGCGTACGTATACACGTACGCGTATCTATGCATTTATACGGAAGGCGAGTATGCGAGCCGCTTTTCTATACGGGCAGATAATAACGACTCCGCGATGGAATAATCATTCGAGCGCACATGCGAAAGCTCTCTTGGTAAACCCGCTTATAAATACGATTCTTGCGAAAAGGTCCGCGCGCTCGTGAAATACTCGAGAGGTGAGCTGTATTCCGAGATGTACCTTTATTTAGACGGGAGTTAATTAAAAGCAGAAATTTCGACAATTTTTTACAATTTTGAAACAAAAACACGACGAATATTATTTTTTGATTTACAATTTGTGGTATATTTATCCATCGCAGTTCATATTTTAATAGATTATGTTATTTAATCTTCACCTATTAAAAACTTTAAAAACATTATTCGTGATTAAAATTTTTTTTAAGACGGAGCTAAATTTAAATTCCGAAATAAAATAAGGATTAATTAAATTTTAAATAAAATATGTTAAGTATACGTGTATTGTAGCTTTAAGAGTTACAAAACTTTTTAAAATAATATTATTTTATTGATTTAATACGATTGATACTTTTGAAACGCTAAATTATTAAACAAAAAAGTCGTATTTTAAACATAAAAATTTATTCGAATAATTATTTTGTCCTTTTAATTTTAAATATCCAAAAGTGAAATTGATCAACATTTATAAATAACTAGCTGACATAGAAAGAAGAAAACAGTGTTAAAACGTATAACTTCCTAAATATTTAAAAATTTTAATAACAATTCGTTTTTCCTTTCAAATTTTATTATTAATATGAAAAGAATAATTTAGTTTCCGTTTTCCTAAAAGTAAACACAATTTCGGTATTAAAAATAAACACAATTGCAAAATAGAGGTCTCGCCTCGAGGCTCACGTACATGCAAAATTAATCGCAGGCACGTAAGTCAAACTTCATCAAACTTTGCGCTGTAAATTTTAAATTTATATACCTACTCTCTATTGTAATATCCGTAATTATAAATTTTTTTTCAATTTTTTTTTTTGCTTAAGGTTTAATTTGTGAAAAATATTATTACATTTTTTCATGCGAATAAAAAAAAAAATATAAAAAGATGTTTTACCTTGGAATAAATAAAAATTTTTTGATCTAAAATTATTCTTTATATAAATTTTATCTTCTTATAAAAGACTTATCTTGAAATTTATATTCAGTTTATGAAGGTTAAATAATTTACTCCCTTTGTAATTTAATACCTGCCTGTTAATATTCTAATGTTCGTGAATATGTTTATCAAATAATTTAAAAAATTTTCAATTATTTTAGTTTGATGTTTATTTCATAGTATAAATTCAAGGTTGAATAAAATAGC
This sequence comes from Chalcis sispes, assembly GCA_949987625.1. Lineage (NCBI taxonomy): Eukaryota > Metazoa > Arthropoda > Insecta > Hymenoptera > Chalcididae > Chalcis > Chalcis sispes. The sequence continues at coordinate 62,471,926 of OX465095.1, forward strand.
TATCACCGGTTTGTATTCAATTTGTAACAGCGTAAAAGAAGTGAAAAGTAATTCGAGGCGGCATTAACGATCACATTTGAATTTAGGACGACAAGCCCACCCAATCTATCGTACTCTAAAAACACACAGTCTCATGGAACGCCACAAGTAAGCGCACAACTTTTGTGTATTCGGTTCTTCACAAGACTTGCGTGTTTGCGTGAATGGGTGTGTGTGTGTATATGAGCGCGTGGCGCGCATATAAGTATAGAGAGAGAGAGCGAGTTAGCCCGACGGTAGTGGTCACTGCACTCCAACAAATCACCGGTCAGCGATCTACAGAAACTGGGTGGTCTCTAGAGTTCCTTGTGCTTGCTTCGGACCCTTATCACGAGATAGGATAAAATAAGAACACACGAAAAGGACCCTCAAGACTGATCGAATGCAGTGGAGATTCTTGCTCCTGTTAATTGGCCCGATTGTCGGTGAGAAGGGGGAAGAGGAAAGAAAAAAAGGGAGAAAGAGAGGCTGCGCTTTTCTCAAGGCAATCGATCGACTTGCGTACAATGCATTAATCGATTTGTATATCCGCGTTTGAATGCACGATTATATACTTAAACTCAACATCTATGTGCACATCGAGTTTGCAAACATATATATATATATAGCGAATCACGATTACGTTACGGAGATTGGCGAGGATTAGCACAAGTCATCCGAGAATTAGAAACGCGAGTTCGGCGAGAGATCTCGCCCCCGATGCGTGAGAGTTTCGCTACCGCGAGCGAACGCGATTTCTCTCCGCTTCGCTCGTGTATGTAGTACGAGCACGTACCGCGTGGATGCAATCGATGCTGAAAGATCGGAGATACGCGAGAGGGAACACATCGACGCCACATGTGTTTTCGAATATATACATATATGTAATATATATGTATACATACAGCTATGTGAGTGCGAGCTGATAAATGATCTTATTGATTTCGACATATTTACGAGCGTTTGAATAATCCCCTTCTCTCTCTCTCTCTCTCTTTCTCTCTCTCTCTCTCTCTCTCTCTCTCTCTCTCTCTCTCTCGAGTCTCTTTCGCATTGGCTTTGGTTCTGCAATTATTTCGATCATTTAATATCGTAACTTTTACAGCCGATAAATACTCGGTAAACAGATCCTATATGTACTATGTATCGTGTAATGAACGAGAAATTACAGCGAACTAGTATTTTTTTTACGATAAGTTACAAGCATTATTTTCATATAGCTTTAGGTGCGTGTGTATATAAACATGACTCATTAAACGTATTTATTCGAATCGATATTTATTTTCTAATATTTAATGTGCGTTAAACTATTATTAAATCGAATTTACAATTGTAATTACCACCTACAAAATCTCACACCAAAACGAATAACGATTTATACTTAGAGTTTTGTTATGTAAGCGTACAACTCTGCAACATATTGAAAATTAAAAAAACCTTGATTGACAGAATGTCGTATTATTAAGTTGACATACGAAGTTTCTTGCATCAATTCAGAAAAAATTCTCATAATTGATTACATATTGAATTAACAAGAAACATATATATATATAATTAGAAATAGTCGAATTCAAAGATTGATGATAGATTTATCCTTGCATATACGTTTTAGAGAATAACAACTTATATTCAAGTTTAATTTTTCCAACGAAATTTCACGTTTCTTATTTGATCTTACGGCATTAAAAATGTTGGATAAATTTTATATTTTATCGTATTTTAAGCGGCTTACATAATTTTAAAAAACACAATAAGGTTAGCAAAACGTTAAACCTGCATTACTATTATCCATTAGAAGCTTAAATGAAATCACAAGTTTTAGTGTAACACAATTTGATGTAAATACATATATGTTAGTATATATAGTTGAATCGCATTAAAATTTATATAAAAGAGATATTAAGAATAGAATATTATCATAATTCAAAGATTTGAATCAGATGCAGAATATGCATCTATATAAAAGGAGGCTAATATATGACGATCATTTATCACGAGATAAGTAATTTTAATAAAAAAAAAAACGTAATGTCATTATTCGCAATATAAAATATTGCAAAATAAATATAAACTTTTGCAGAAAAAAAAAACGAATACATGTAATAATAAGTCGACTTGCATTTATGCGCTTATTTATTTTAAAATTAAAATTAAGATCCCAACCGAGTTTTATTCGGTATGTAAACGAACACAAACACAAGAGATGATCGTAAAGTAAGACAGGGCATAAAGTTCGCTGTAAAATAACACACAGTGTATCAGATTAACGGAGAGAATATTCAAGAGATTTGTGCAGAAAATCTCTGTCTAAATTGTATATCCATGAAAATGGCGCCTAGTGTACGGCTAATTAATCGCGAAGTTTACGAGGCAAAAGGCGCGACCGAGAGCGAGAAAGAGATACGCTGTCGAGAGAGCATTTTGCCATCTCAAGGGACGCTGATAAGAAAAGCGTTATATGCTCGCTCGGTCCTCATCTGTTCTTGCATCTGTATGTATACGTGTAACAAATTTGCGAGCAACTCACTCACTCTCTCTTTCTCTCTCTCTCTCTCTCTCTTTCTCTCTTTCATTCTCGGTGCGATGATAAATTTTTAACTGTCACTTAAAAATTGTGATACGCCGTCTGTTTATCGTGTAAAAAGTACAATTTTTTTTTTAATATTTATTACACGGCTTGAAGTAACGATCGCGATTGGGATTGTAAATTTTGAATACATGCTAAATAAAATTTCGAAAATATGTATCGCAAACTTTTAAGCTGATTTATCAAATAATGCGTAAGGCGCGTAAAATTTCTCTCAAAAGCTGTTCAATATTTCAAAGGTTCTCGTAAAAAGAAATTTCTTATTATTTAAAATTAGTAAAACATAATTCGATACGTGAGATTATACGACTGGAAAACAATTTAATGATAAATTTTTGTGATATACAAAAGTTTGGTAACACAATTTGTTTTTATAAAGTGTTATCTATTAATTTCTAATAGAAAGCGTTATAAACTTTGCAACCGTAAAGGTAAGTACACCGGTTTCTTCGCATTTAAAAAAAAAAAATCTTATCTCATTTTATTTAATTAAATAATAATTTATCTATTTGAAATATTACTATTTCGAGATTTATTATCATTCCTCAATCTTCTACATTATGTAATATCGAAAACATTGAAAATGGAAATTTACGCAACGGAATGTATATATATGTATGTACATAACGGAATATGTATGTGTATATAATATACCGAAAAAACGTTATAAATCAAGATTTTAGTACTCTCAGATCTAAATATGAGTGTACTTGGAAGCCCGTGGCAAAGTTACAAGTAGCGATCCTTTTTGTAACTTCGTGAAAACGTCGCGTGGCATTTCCAAGAGGAAGCGCGAAAATGCGAACGGTTAAATTTGTACCAAACACACAGACACACACACGCACGCGCACACACATTGCTAGGGTAGCCACTGACTCACTCCCAACGCATTCGCAAAATTTCGCGCTCATCTCTTCCGAGAATCCCCTCTCTTGTCTTGTAACCTCTTTAATTGCGAACAATGACATAAATCGCCGGGCGTTCTAGCCCCTAAGCGCGCGCGTCCGCGGCTCAATTATAACGAAACTCGCCTGCTTTTAAGATACTTTGCTTTGATGTCGGGGCTTTTAAGCCAGAGATATCATCGTCGCGCGCGGAGCCTCTCTTGAGTTACGCGTTATATCTAACGGAATTAGAATATCACCTGCGCGCGACGCAATTGTCCCGAGTCTTTAACTTTGATGTTTATGTGCTTGGAAGACAATGCGTCATGACCAGCGCGATATGCTTCGCTTCCTTTCGTTTATGTCGCGCGATATTTTTATATCGTCATTCCAAGTGCCTGAGTGAAGATTTTGATTAAGAAATTGTATTAAGGGGAATTGGAAAATGACACCTTTAAAAATTAATTTAAAAAATAATGCAAAGTGTTAATAATAAACGTACTCAACGCTGTTTCTGTTTTATCCGATATTTCTCTTCTCTATCGAAAATTTTAGAAACATTAGAAGTCCGCACTGGGATAAAAAATTGTAAACGATACTATAATGATCATGAAAAATGAATAAATATTGTTATTTTTTTAATTAATTAAATTTTCTTGTTAGCTTTTAAATTTATATTTGTTATGTGAATATTTAGTAGTCGCATATTAAAATAAAATGGTTTGTAAGTGTAATTTATATAAAGTATTTAATTAAAATAACTAACACAGCGATATTTATTGTCGAAAGATTAGTGCACGCAAGATAAGCAAAAGCTAATGAAATTACATTATGAATACAAACAGCGACTGACATTTATCATTCTATAAACATTTTTCTATGTGCACAGAAAAAATACTATTTCTTCGAATGTTTTCTATACGAAAAAAAAGTGCGAAATATTTAATGATTTTAAAATCAACTTTAATCTTTGTAATTATTTATTTGTTAAACTAAGAAGTTATTTCATCGAATATACGAAGGCAATAACCAAATGATTTATACATTTTAATATAAAATTTCATTTCAACTAAACACAAACGCAAAGTGCACATTCATCTTCAAAAAAGCGACACAATTTACTGTTATCTAATTACCTATAACGAACATACACTACAAAATTGATAAGATGTAAAAATATGCACAAGTATGTATTTATAATCGTCATCGTTTACTATTCGAATAAAAAAAAAAAAAAAAAAATAGATCGATCCTTTGAAAAAAGAAAAAAAATGGATTGTCAAGAGTAACGCCTATAAATAACGCGATATACGTCTTAATAGAGGAATGCGGGGCGATTAGCGACCGATATAATAGAAGATATTATCGGAGAAAATCAACGGCGCACATTATACGAGTCCTGGCATACACACCAGCTGCGATAGAGAAAAAGAGAAAGATAAGGAGAAGGGTAACGGGTTAGCGTGACTGAGAGGGGGGGGGGAAGGAGGAGAGATTGCGAACGAGAGAGGGAGAAGAAGCTCGTCGAAGGAAATCGCGAGTTCAGAGGAGCAAGGTGCGCCCGGGATATCGCGTCCTTCCACCGTATTCTATGCTGCGTCTGTGTTGTAACTCGTCGATAGTTCGCCGCGAGTGAGTCAGAGACTCGCCGATCCATATACATCTCCCGGAATAACCTTTCTCCCTCTCTCCTATTACTTCGATCTAGGAACTTCGTTTCGCTCTCTTCCACTTGGCCGCGCGTAACTCTTTCTTTTCTCGACGTTCGAGTCGTCCGATTTGCCTGGCACTCGTGATTTATCGTTAATTAATTTTGCTGATTGCGAAATTTTTAGACCTCCAAGTTGCTGTGTTTGTAATTTTTCTTTTGATTTTATCGTTTACCCAAATTCTTTCTTATTTCTCGTTTCGTTTCCTTTTTTTTTTTTTTTTTTTTTTTTTTTTTTATTTGAAAAATTAAGTATCTTTGTATTATAATGTTGGAGTGACTTGATTCTCGATATTTTGTTTTGAAGCGGAAATCAATTTTCAATATCGTTGTAAAACACAAGTATAAAATATTGTCGAGTAAAATTTTTATTACTCTTTATAAACATGTATATACCAAATCGTTTTGAAATGTACATTTTATCAAAATATAAAACTGCATATTAAATTATAAACGATATATTTTTTTTAAATAATGAAAATAAATACTCAATTAAAGTAGTCAAATCAAAGCAAAGAAATCAAATTTATTATTTTTTTCATTTTCTTCAATAAATTTTCATTTGAGTAAATCAATCAAATAAGCTATTGATCTAATAACTTCCTAAACAATTAATTTATTGACGTGTAATCAAAAAATTTCTCAAGACATTAAAATAACGAGGTCAGAATCCGGAGCATAATAAAAATGAAACATTCATCGCGCTGTCAGATATGCTGAAACGTGAAATCAATTCTCAGAAACATTCGAGGCCGGCGCGGCGAATTATTCAACAAACTTATTCAATCAAATCGGCGTCATCAAAGAAACTCACGTTCTCTCTCTCTCTCTCTCTCTCACTTCGCGCTGCATATCTATACACATACACACCGTACGCGAAACAAGGGATTTGCTCTTCCAAGAACGCGACTGCAAAGACACGGAAGATCAACAGCGACGTTAGAGAGCGAGATAACACTTAGCGCAATAATCTTTTACATTGATTTTCAAACAAATATTAAACGAGAAGAGACTGTCCGACGTTTCCGTATTGTTCTTCTCGGAATAATTATTATCGGAGAGTTTGGAGCGAGTGAAGAGAGAGAGAGAGAGAGCCGTGCATCAGTTTGGTACGGGCGCATTCATGTACTATTGTATAAACAAAATAACCTCCAGCAGTTTACTCTCGGTGTACATCTGAAGAGAGGCGAGAAACATATGTGCGCGATGATGACTTATAAGCTAAGTCGCTTGAAAGTTTTAAATGCACTCATCGAATTCTATATTTCTTTTCTACAGTATTTTTTCTTTAGTTTTATTCATTTTATTATTCTTAATTTTGATGGATATATTTGTCTGAAAAGATAAGCTTGCAGTTGCATCAATCAAGCAATGATTAATTTAAAAAAAAAAATGTAATTCGAATATTAAAAATCACACTAAAAATTAAAACGTACATTAAAAAAATACTATTTAAAAACACTACTAAAAAAATATTATTTAATAAATCAATTTGTCATAAATCAATAAAATTCATTAATTATTTTGTTCTTTTTAATTCATGAATTATTTTGTTCTTCATCCTTCGTAGCTACTTCAGATTTCTTTTCTAAATTACGTTAATTTATCTTTAAGCACTTCTAATTCCTCCTTCTCGCTCTTTAATTTTGCTCTTCACTTAATTCTTCTCGTTTAGCTGTGGTTGTCCCGCGCGAGTTTATTCACCACGAAGAAAAACAGCTGCTTTACGCGGCAACACGCGCGAGTCTACTTCGCTGCTCGTCGTCATGGTATATATTCGTGTATGCACGAGAGTCGCGTGTAAAAAGGTCGTCCCGCTCCCGCTTTCTCTCTCTCTCTCTCTCTCTCTCTCTCTTTCTCTCTCTCTTTCTCCTTCTCTCTCTCTCTCTCTCTCTCTCTCTCTCTTTCTCTCTCTCTCTCTCTCTCTCTATTACTCTTAAGGGTAAGCTGCTCGCACGCAAAAGCCTCGGTAGAGAATTTATTTTTTTTTTTTTTTGCACGGTCGAGCGTTTGCGCCGTGAACACCCGGACGCGCGAGCGCAACGCCGAGCGGAAATGAAAGACGAGCGCAAATATGGGTTGAAGGCTTTTGCTCCGCGAAAACTCGCACACGCTATATTCGTGCGGAGCACGACATAGTACCGACGTTGCACGATTAGTGTTTCGTAAAAGACATTTAATAGTTGATACGTTGTTGCGAATAGACGAGTGGTTCCATGAGCGAAAATTACGAACCGATAATAACCCGTTATTGAGGCGAGAAATGAGAATCGATTTTAGCGATTACTTTATTTAACATTTGTTTGCGGAGCTCTTGAAAGGTCGATGGCCTTGTACTAGAACCAGTGTGAGAGAGCGCGATAAAAATAAAACAGCGGTGAAATATATCGATCGATTTTTTATTCTTTAAAACAATGGTTCGAGAACAATATGCCATTGCAGATATGAATTTCATTTTCTAAATATATTTATACAAGATTTACTGGATTAAAAATAAAATTTAACAGATTGTTAATACAGTTTGGTTTATACATGACGAGAATTTAAATGCGCAGTAACTGTAGATATATAATATTGTAATTTTTTAAGTTTACTTTATTTTTCTTTTATCAAACATTTTAATATAATTTTTTTTTTTTTCACTTAATATTTACAGAAATCTATATTAACAGTAAATAAAATGAAAAATGTTTAAAAGCTTTTAGCGAAATCGTCGTTTATAATAAAAGAATAGTTTGACGAATACTTTTTTAATATTTTACAGGATACTCATATCCCGTGCAATAAGAGAATGGAGACGCATTCGAATGAAGTTGTCAAGACGGTGTAAAAGCAAACATTAAGAGAGCACACGCATTTCTCCTCCGTGTACAAACACGCGTCTCCTACATTTATACATACACGAATGCGTATATACGTATATAAATGTATACATTACACGAGGTATATATGCATGGGCATATAAATATGGCGCGTCGCACAAGCGGTTGCAATTTGCGCAAACAAGCCAGCCAAGAAGACACGAGTTTCATTAAAGTAAGAAAGTCAATTTGCATTGCCGCTGCATCCATGTGGACACGTGCTAGCGGTGACGCAACCCACGTCTCATTGCTCCATTTGCCGTGAAACGATTTGGGATTCGGAATAAGAGAGAGAGAGAGAGAGAGAGAGAGATAGGGATGTAGAAGAGCAAAGGAGCTTTAGAAACGAGCGGAATATCAATTTCTAGAGAGCTCATCTACAATGGCTCGAATGTAGAAAATGAGAGACGATATATAGAGAATAGGAATTAAGGTGAAGTGTTCGAATTCGGGTCGGATTATTGGATGGGAATCGAAAGCATTTTCTTCTAGCGCACACAAAACTGTGGCACGGATTTTGGCATCATGGAATTCGATGGAGCCTTAAAAGGTATTACGTGAATTTATGCGCTCAATGCAGTCAATCGGCATTTCTTATGCACTTAACTAGTTGCAACATTTTGTGTTTTAATATTTTTTACAAAATTATATATTTAATAACTATGAATATTATAATTTAAAAAAAAAAAAATAGCTTTTTTTATTACTTTTAATTTTCAATCCGCATATATGCAACATTTATATAAATTTTTAACCTTTTAATATTTATAGCATGCAAGTACGTTTAATAATATATACTTTAAAAAATCGTAATCGTTTGTAATTATAGACCAATTTTTTTGTTTGCATTATTTTAAAGTTAACATGAAAATAATATTATTCACGCCACAATCATTTAAAAAATTTAAAATAATTGTTACGCGCGAGAGAAAGATAATTTTAGACGATTATATCTTTGAAACATTGTGAAAAACTTTTACAAGGCACAAATATAAGACGATAAACATCTCAAAAAAGAAAAAGAAAGAAAAAAATTGAAAACTAAAATATTTTCGATAAAAATATCGATTAAAATTTAATGCCATCAAATTGAGAAAAATTTTTTTTTCTCAATTTTGATTACCATTCGAGTACATACTTGAGTCGATATCGGGAATAAGATTAATAAGCTCGAAGGGAAGAAAGAGTAGAGGAGAAAGAGAATCGGTGAGCTAATTACGAAAGCACCTGCATGAATCGCCGGCCAATGTTGCACCAACGTTTGTTCATGCCGGCGGCTGCGGCGGAGAGCACGGAAGTAGAGATGGCAGATTACGCGTACATGTATACATACATATATACATACATACACACATACATACACTTAAGTACATGTAAGTTGCGAAGCGAGTGCGGTGTACTTGCATGCTCGAGTGGCGACAACACGGGAGACTCTCTAATTTATTTTTCATTTGTTTTAATTTACTTTTAATTATCCGCGAGTTTTCGTATGGCGGGCATCATTCTTAATTAAGTTGTAACTGTTTTATTATTATCTTTCGAGTCGATCGAGTGCTGATTAATAAATGGTTCACTTGGAAAAAAAAAAAGAGGATAGGGAGGAGTGGTACTGCTTCGCGTCGACTTTTTTTTTCGGCGTCGTTGTTGCGTTTCGTTGAAGTTGAAATTTTTCAATTACTGTATACATGTATATAGATATTTGAATATCCGGTAGAATTTTAAAATATTTTTTTCATACTGTAAAAACTAATTTTGATAAATTAAGAGTATTTTTTTTTTTACAATACAACGAGAAAATAACACGTTGAATAAGATAATATCTTATTAATAAAGAAGCACAACAAGCTTTTCGTTACGAAAATAAAACACAAACTTGCAACTTTATTTTATAAAAATAAAGTTATAATATGATAGCATAAAGTAGTATGCACACATACTAATGATATAAATAATGATTTACCACGAAAAATGCAAAGCAGCATCGAAAGAAACTTTCCATCGTATAATGACAGTCTCCCATAGTAAATCAGATTGCATACGAGGTGCAAATACATTACCATTTATAATTGGCTTTCGATTCGTAGGTGTGCAATCAACTCGCCGACTGTCTTCCTACTCTTTCCGCGCTTTGCTTTTGAACAAACGCGACGTGTTGATACCGAGTATCGTGTGCTCGAGTTTGATGAAAGAAAAAAAAAAAAAAAAATAATATAATAATAATAATAATAATCACATCGACTGACTTCCGGCTCCTTAAAAACGCGAGCAAATATTTTCAATTTATATTCACTTCGCTGCGTCAATTTCTCCGTCTTTCATTATATCGCTCGAATATAAATGCGATATTCGATGAATTTAATTTTAATTTCTATGTGAATGTAAGCGAATAAAATAAAACTTTTGTATAAATTGCGGGGCTTCATTAAATTTAAATTAATTTTTATTAATTTTACAAGCAATGGTTTATCGTTTTATTAATTTCTGATTTTTGGATATCAATTTTAATTGGTTCATTTTAATTGAAAAGATGTTTGTCATTATTTTTGACAATTAATATCGTTTAAATTATTATATTTTTATAAAAATTTACTCAAAATACTGTTATAAAAACTTTTGCTATTATTGTTAATTTAAACTTAATGCAAAATTTTATCGACATTTTAACAGTCGTTTTTATATATTTGTGCACGTATTGTCTGATTTTTTTTTTAAAAGAAAGTAGCAATAACTTTCTTTTTAAACGAACTTTTAATTCAACCTTAAGGAAAATTAAAAGAAGTCTCTTTTTCTTTCTCTTTCTCATAGTGAAACAAATCGCGCAGTGATTGCATTCGAGAATCGTCTTAAATCTTCCAAGGTAAAGAAATATGTAGCTTTCGACGCTCGTTTCCCCTTTCCCGCTAAAAAAAATTTGTTCAAAAGAAAGGCACACTCCTCTCTTCGTAGCATCTTTTCCGCAGTCGAGCGGCTCCAAAAAAGCGCGCGCGCACACACTATTCTATTCCGGGTGTACCGGGAAAGCGCTCGAGTCACGCACGGGGCACTCTGTTACAACGTATAAATATATACGCGGAGGAACTCGCGCGAACACAGTCCGCTGCCCCTGTATACGCTCGTGCGAGCTAATTGCCAACGGTAGAAGCGAGAAAGGAGGAACTCTTTCGAGAGACGGACGCGATATTTCGCGTTTCCGTCGACCTCTTTTTTAAGCCGGTGGCCAGAGGCGGCGACACGAAGCCTCCAAATCGAGTTAAATCTTCGTTAAAAACGCGCTGATAACCTTCGAGCGTTACTTCTTACTTCGTTGTAGTTTTTCGAAAGATAATACGAGCTCTTATGTATAGCGAGAGATATTTAATCCGCTTTTTATTTATGATTTATAAATAATTCATAAAAAATTTTTGTTAAACTTGTTAAAATTATAGTCTCAAATTTTTATTTGCACTCTTTTTACGACGCATACCCGAGGCTTTGAACATTTTCACAATTATTTTTATTACAAGGATTCAAAATTTTCAAAATAACGAGATTAAAAATTCGATTTAATTCTTATCGCGAGTTCAAATGATATGTAATTTAATATATTTTAAGATTATATGCTTTATTTGATGGTAAATTTGAAAATTGCATCTCGTCCTGGGCTTATTCTAAAATTTCGCTAAAATAGCTGTTATCTTCGGGCAAGCGAGATCTGCAGATCAAATTATCGATAACACGTTTCATTATATGATTTCAGATAATGCCAATAATAGCTTGATCATAATCTTTAACTCGAAGATGACTCTCCTTGTTGGTATTATGATCAATTACGTTGCATTTATTAAGGTGTCGTACATTTTATAAATAATACGAAAAATATTGATCGATGCTGTTTTATTTTATTATTTAACAATTTAATTTTATCGTTAATTCGTCAAACGATTAATATTATTAACAAGTAAAAAAAGTATCTTATATAAAAATAATTCAATACTAATCAATAAATAAGCATCAAAATATTTTTAGAATAAAGAAATAAAAAAAAAAAAAAAAAAAATTTACAAATAAAAACAGTTTAATACATTTATTATGCATAACGTGCAAACATATAAATAGAAATCGTTGGAAGAATTCGTGCAAAAAGTGTTTAAATGCAAACAACTTATCGCTCAGCTATTTGCATTATTAAAGCTATAAAAATAGATTATTTTTTTCCTATTGCAATTTACATTGTATTTATTAAAAATATATTTTCAATAAAATCTAAATAAAGTTTTTTATCAATTATGTTTATCTAAACTGATTAAAAATATTTTTAAAGAATTTTTTTTTTTTTTTTTTTTTTTGTTTACCATATTTGTAAATTATATTCGACTAAATAATTTTTTTAATTTTCCCTCAGAGAGGAACAACATTTTTATGAGATCCCATATCTACCGTTGTAAATTAAAGCCGAGGAAGCGTAAAAGGATGATAACGCATTTTTACCTAAATGAACAAAGCTTCTTGTTAAATAACGTTATCAAAAGAAGGTATTTTTATCGTTGTAAGCATTGAAAATTTACAATGTTACTTAGCATACACATTTTGGTTACCGGTTGGAAGTCGCTTTAATTATGCAACATGTATAACCTGACTACGTACTTCGTTGTTTGTTCTTGGTGTAATTTGAATTTTAATATTCATAAAATAATTGCGAAAATCAAATTTACAAATCCTCAAAAGTTTACTCGACTTAATAATCCATAGCATTATTAAAATTATATAGCAAAACTGAAACGGTTTATAAAAAATGTATAAGTATAAAAGAAATCTCGAATGAAATTCAACCAAGGAATTTTTTCGTAAATGAAATAAATAGTATACAAGAACTGACGACATTGTTTTAAAACAAAAAGAATCGATAAGCACATCTACTTGATGTACGCTCGTTTAAAAAAGCCAGAAAGGATTACAAAGTTCATCATGCGGAATTGAAATTCCGTTGGTGAAAAAATCCGTCGGCGCAATGCGCGCATAAGGTACGATTTATCGAACTTACAAGTTTAAATATATATAGACACATACATGCACACAACAGAGAGAGAGAGAGAGAGAGAGAGAGAGAGAGAGACAAGGTAAGCGCGATAAGACGTTATCTGTTCGACCTAGTTTTAGCCAAAATAAAAGAAGTCCTTTTCCGGTGCGCCGCGCGGCAGGTTCGTGCACGTGGCGCAGAAGGCGAAAGAGAGAAAGAGGTAGAGAAGGCGGTGCTTTTAATCTCGTGAATAAATTTAAGTAAACTTTCGCCTTCCCATTGATGCAACGAATTGCATATTTTTTCGGACTTTGTCGCTTTGAAAGATTCAATTTCGGAAAGTTTATAGAAAATAATGGGACTTTATCGCGACCTTTGTAAAATGTTGTAAGGTTATAAAATAATAAATTGGTTTTGTTTCTTGTAAAAAAAAAAAAAAAAAAAAAAAAAAAGTATGTTTATGTTTTGATAATGTCACAGAAACGTTAATGTTTCATTTTCGCGAATGTGTAATCTACGGATTTATGTATTTCGATTGGCTATTAATTGGAATTTATCTGCACACAAATTTATCGACTTGTGCAAATACACTTTATCAAAGCAGATGGTGTGTATATATATATTGCCTAGAAAAAAGTACATATGCTTACGAACATTATTTATAGTTTAATAGTATAAAAAGCCTTTTTAAAAAAAAAAGGTTTTTTTCTGAAATTTGTGATGAAACAAAATGTAAATTTATCCACGATTTTTAGACCACGAATTTGAAGTTTCAACTTTTTATAAATTTAAATATTTATAATTGCATTATCTACAATAGTAATTATATAACTTACGTTACTGGAATTGACATGCATGATTGTGTAGGTTGATCAAAATTACAAACCTGAAATAAGAATAAAATATTTTTATTGCATTGTTTTATGAATATTACATAATTATTATTGATGTATAAATTATTGGTGATTTTAAAAGCAAATATAAATAAAACAGTAATTCGATAATTAAAATAACTGATAATTTGGAAATATAAAAATTATAAAACATAATTAATATGAATTAAGGATAGGATTTCATTAAAACTTTACGAGAATAATATTTCAAACAACACCGATTTGCATTGCATATGCGGAAAAGAGTAATTTTCATTTTTCTAGCTTGTATTTTAATGATAGCAAGCATTAATTTGATACAAGTAGATCTCAAAATTCGACACTCTGCGACTCGATTTAATGAGCCAGGTATAATGATATACCTAAACGAAGATAACCATCCGAACAGGTGAGCTATTATTTGAATCAAAATCAACGCGTATAAATATCCTTTTAAATATTAATAATTTTGACGCTCGCGCGTATGCACATAGATCGCTGTTCATGCATCAGCTGCACAAAAAGCAATCTCTCTCTCTCTCTATATATATATATACACAATAAATTAGATAAGCAAGCTTAGAATCTTAAATATAAGCGCGAGTTATTGAATCACGTGGCATTGGGCGCTTTATAACGCTCCGTTTTACATAACTACGCGAGGATATATAAGTGTGTAAGTGAGGTCATTGTTTATCCTTAAAAAGTCCATTATACACCGAAGATCGTGCATTTGGATCTCGTGCAGTTGGGGCGAAGAAGAAGGCGTTATAAGCGCAAATTCACTCGGAGAGATTACATCGGCCGAGAGACGACGACGCTAGTTGTGAGGTTAAAAGGCTTTGCGCGTACTGACACGAAAGAGAGAGAGAAAGAGAGAAACTACGTCGTTTTCTGCAACAATCCAATGTGAGCAGCTGAGTTATTGTTATTTTGTACGATAATCTCGCGTCACAGGGGACACGAGACGCTAAGAGCACTCAAGATTTATAATAATACGTATATATATATATATATATATATATATATATATATATATATATATATATATATATAGACACGGATAATTTTTATCTCCACTCCTATGCGTAATTTGATTTTCCATTACGTTTTATTTAAGGTGTCGACAAAACGCCTGCGTAAATCTTTATGTTACACTTTATGTATACGTTTCGTGATTAGATTTCCAATGTTAACTATTAATAGACTTTATCAAATTAACGTCAAATTTAATTGGTATTGCGTTACGATTGTAATAGATTTATTCCTTATTTTAACGAAAAATAATATCGTTAAAGAAATAGAATTAATAATTAAAATAAGAATTAAAAGTAATTAACTATTGAAATACTGAAACATTAAAATTCAATCGATGAAAAACTGTAACAGTTGAAAAGAATCTATGATTCAAATGAATTTGTACTTGCATGACGATAACAAGGTTAACATTATAACCTTCAACGTGTTAAAAGCGAAGACTTTATTTTCGAGCAACTTTTTATTAACCTTAATTCACCTTTATCATGAATAAAATATGAATATTTTATTCTATTCTTTTTGTTAAAATATCACATGCAAAAACATAAGTGATTTCTCATCATTTTATCGTTAACTTATTAAAATACTAAATTTTGCTATTTCTCATTTTCTCTCTTTTTAATCGTTTTCGTTTATTTTTTATACATTTTAATTTTCAAAACGTATCATGTAACAAATATTATTTAATTTTTTGGTACAATAAAAACAACTCTACAATAATATAAAAATATGTTTATATAAATATGTAAGAAAAAAAGTTTTGCAAAGAAAAGAATTTTCGTTTAAAAGACAATTTACTTTCGCAAACAAAAAAAAAACTGACATAAGAGTTAACAAAAAGCACAGCAAAAAAAAAAGGAAAAAAAACGTATATACGTGCGCTTAAATTTTGCGCCAAGGAAAGAGATAAAAAAAATAAATTGGGTCTCTGTACAGGCTGCACAATAAAAAAGGTATATATGAATCGAATTCGCGATTCTCGCTTTGAAGTGTCCTCGAGCGCCTTGAATGGGATCCGTTCCAATTCACGTTTTGCTCTCTCTCTTTCTCTCTCTCTTTCTTAAACGCGTATAGATTTATATAATATATGTGTGTACGTGTGTGCAACTGCAGCACGTTCAAATGCAACTCGATCGAATATACATATATTTCTGCACTGAAGTACATACACGCATACACACTTACGCAGTTGAACGTATCGAGACAACAACCGAGATCCCAAAGAATACCGAGGAGGACAAACGCGAGCGCGCACTCGCTTTCTCTCTTTCTTTTCGTCTCTCTCTCTCTTTCTCTCTCTCTCTCTCTCTCTCTCTCTCTCTATCGCTCTTTCTTTCTCTGAGATACATAAAGGTCCGATTGAAATGCAGTTCACGTTGGCGAAGAAGCAGCCGCGGGGACGCCAACCGGTCTGCCATGGGCACGTAGGCAGCTCTTCTGCTCCATCTCTCTTCTTTGCTATCTTTTCTTTCTCTTCCTCTCTTCTTCATCACTCTCTCTCTCTCTCTCTCTCTCTCTCTCTCTCTCTTTCTTTTCCTTCCTTTCTCTCCCGTTCACTCCTTTTCTTTCAGTTTCACGTCGAGTTTCATTATGGGCCCTTTTTTTCTCTCCTCTCGTGTCTCATTCCAGTTTTCCCTTATCTTTGCCATTCTTTAAGATAACACTTTACTCCAGAAACACACTCTGTAAATAACGCTTTGTTGGTCACGTTATAGTGTATAACATGTTAAGAACGTTTTTCCTCTTTTTGCTTTAACGATGTCTTATAAAACAACTTGTCTTTTCCATACATTATCGTAGTAATTATAAAGAGTTAATATCATCAGAAATAAAATAAAAGTATATAATGTGGAAAACTTCTTTTTTTTCTTAATTTATCAAGATATTTACAACTCAATCTTATTTTTTTTATTCTTTCATTGTAAAGTTTAATAAGATTTACATATTAAACTGAATAGAAATTTTATTACAATAAAGTCTATTTCCAATACATTTCGATTACATTATATACAATGTAGATGTAAGAAAAAAAATTATCCATTTAAAAAGAATTCATTATAATCTTTAATTTTTATCCAAGAATGTATATGTATATTATTCTCTATTTTTTGTATTTTCTATTTTTCAATCAAAGAAAATATTTTCAAGAGATCGAATTCCAACGTAATAATACTGTTGCAGTATAAAATTCTTGTCATCGGCAGAACAATTTAAATATCTATACTGTTATTGCAAGCATCGAAGCTCACAAAGTTCCGCTTTCAATAACATTCATTGAATGTTGGCGGCAAGTGTTTCAAATAGAAGAAAATGATAAAATATATAAGAGAAAAACAAATTGATAAACAAATAATAATCTTGACGTTATGAAAAATTTATTAAAATACACTTTTTTATCGCGTAGTATATGCTATTATAAAATTTATTAAATAATAAAATTAGTCCTTAGTACTGGGTTTGTGATTACAAATTTACCATATAAATAAAAGAAATCAATTTTTTAATAATTTAATGTTAAATAAAAATTTTTTAAAATTAAATATTAAATAACAGATATAATTTATATAATAAGCGATAAATAATATTTCACTAAATTTTGTGACTATTTTAATTTTAATAAATTTAAATTGGAAAATTAATAATATAGCAATGTACTATTATTATATTAAATATTTTTTATAGTAGAGTATATTAAATTTAACGAAATGGAAAATAAAAAAGTAAAAAAAAAAAAAAATATAATATTTACAATATTTTTTATTATTCCGCAAAACTTATGATAATTTCCGCATGATCGATTTAAAACGTGTACACACCAGTCAAGTGGAATGTGCGGTGTACCTCAAACGTACATTTACATCAATATCTTGTCTATAAAATGTATCGTTCGTTTTATAAATGCCGTTCTCTGATTCGACATTTATAAATTAAACATGAATTAATTTCTATCAATTTGTTTTACAATAATTTAGCCTTAATTTTACGCTATCTAATTGAATTTTTTACCAGTAATATTAGCATAAAAAAATATAAAATACGATATTTTTTCAATATCCGTAACAGTTGCATAAAAGTTACACAACGAAATAAGATAACGTCTAAAGACAGATCCCATTGTACGCGTGTGGGAAGGAAAAGAGAAAATAGCGGAAAAAATTGGTAAAATGTCATAATCGAGCTTACATGCGTATACGCGCGTACTTAAGATCCGAATGCAGCTCGAGTTACGTAATCTTTTATATATACGCGTTCTCGTACCTATATATATGTATATATGTGTGTGTGTGTGTGTGTGTGTGTGTGTGTGTGTGTGTGTGTGTATACGAGGTTCGCGAGAGTTAGGCGTACGAGAGACGATAAATAATATTTTACACGGTAACAAAAATCCCGTGGAAAAACAATTACATTTAAACGTATAGCTCGGGACGTAGGTTCGCCTCGAATTATGGACAATCGCGCGTGGTTTCGACGATTTAAGACAACTTATAGAGCGCTCGCGTATTATTCATTATTTATTTATGAATAATATATTCTCAAAAAGAAACGAAGGCACAACGCAGTCTGCACTGATGCAATTTTCCTGTGAAAAATATAGTATAACTTTTCAATAAAACTTTTTTTTTTTTTTTTTTTTTTTTTTTTTTTTTTTTTTTTTTTTTATATTTTTCGCCAATTCCACTTATCTAAATTGCTATTTTATTCGCGCCTCAATTTTCTTTCTTTATTCCGAATCGTTCGCGTCTGCAGCTTATTACAATAATCTCATAAATCAAATGGTTTAAACGTTTTACAATGAAGTACGCAAAACAACAAAGCGGCGTTGTAGCATTCTCGCTTGGAATTTATATGGGATACGCACTTCATTATCGATATTATAATTAAATAAAAATAAATTCAAACGATTAATTAACGAAATATGTTTGAACTTTCAAGCGTAAATAAATGTTTACCGTTAGCTTGATTATAAATGCAAATTTATTTTATAAAAATTTTTCACTCGTGTATATAAAACGATATCTGCATGGGAAAATATATCGCACATTATAGTGAGCTCCGTTCGTGAACATTTTAACCAGCACAAAGTACACTGAATATTTTTGCATTGTTTACTCTGATATATATTCGATCTAATATCTTAATACTGTAGTAATTTCAATGGAACGCCTCATAACTTACGTAGACCTTAAGTGGATATCGGGAATAATATTGGTATATCAAGTCAATAGCGACGGGATAATGTGGAAAAGTTCAATTTATTTAAAATTTAGATATCCGGTACGTAGAATAAACTTTTATCTATACTCTTACGTACGAATAGTTTCAAGCATTATTTTTTAAAAGTTTGAAATTTCTATTCAAAGCGTAATGAGAATACCATACAATGTTTATAAGGTTAAAACGCTGATATACACCTTACGATTAAGTTCGCGTAAAACTATATTTTATTGTATATTTGTTTTATCGTTTTCGCAATAGTCGGTAAATTAGTTAGTTACAGGATCCTTGCCGGTAATTTCATGCGTTGTGCTCTTTGTCTCTCTCTTTCTCTCTCTCTCTCTCTCTCTCTCTCTCTCTCTCTCTCTCTCTTCACGTTAATCGAACGAGAAGCGTCTCGTGTCTAATGAACAAACCGCAGGCTGATAATCGTCAAGCGTGAACACAATCAAACAAACGGTCGCCTCGGATGCACTCGACGACCATATGGGTCGGTATATAAACTTTAGCGCGAGCGTATACAAAACGCGAGCCGCGTGCATGTAAGTCTGCGCGCGTTCGCGAGGAAACGCCCGAGTAAACCTTAAAAGATATCTTTGATCTCCATTAAATTTTAAGGCAATTTAATTACGGATTCGTTCGTGCTTGTGACCGATACATAATAAGCCGGATAAACACTTGTGTATATTTTCGTATACGCGATGCATTGCGCGAGAGATTCGAACAGTTATGTAATTATTACTTTTTATCGTTGCAATTCGGTGCTTTGCGAAAGCGATTAATACGCGAAATTGCTTTGTCGAAAAGCGTACGCCAACGCAGATGTAATTTTGGCCATCGTTGCACGATGTACTGTATTGTTCAATCGCTGCATATTGTTTTCGTTTTCGTCCGTAATAATAATTGATGCAACTTTTACAAAGTATATACTCGCTTTTGCAAACTTTTTGCATAATAAGGTCTTTCTTTTTTTGCATATTGCTTGCAGTTTTTTTTTTTTTATAACCACATGTAGATAATATACATGTTTTTAAAACAATGTTATAAGAAAATAAAATCGCACAATCGCGTTTAAGATATCAATAATTAACCGGTACTCAATTATTAACGCTGCGCGCAATCGCACACACTATCGCTAATTACGCTCAGCGGTTGAATTTCTTTCGTATTTAAACGTTCGCGTTAAAGATTTATAGTGTATACGTTATAAAATCGAGACGCGCGTCTCGTCGGCCAAAAATAAATCAAGGTATAACGAAACGATCGTTATCGGTAACGCACAGTCGATAAAGAGGAATTAGTCAGAATAGCGCACGGCGTTAATTATCGAGCTTTCGTCAGTGGGGCTCGATGGATCCGCGAACGAGCGCCAAATTAATCGCGGATGCGCGCTCTGGCGCACCCGCACAGAAGCTAATCGCACGAACGTATACACGGGAAAATAGCGCTCGCAATCCGAACGAGACGGAATTCACCCGCAAACGGTGTAAGCTCATAACGGATATACGTGTGTACGTGGGCGAACGCGCTTGCTCAACCCAACGCAAAGAAAGAATGAGAGAGAGAGAGAGAGAGAGAGACAGAGAGAGAGAGAGGAGTGGAAAATGCGTTAGGTGTGTACCGATATTAATTAAGCGCCATTAATTAACGACCGCTGCCGTTACACCTATCGAATCCCCGGCGTTATTGATGTTGACTCGCGCTTTCGATTTCCGCACGCGAACATATTGGCACCGTATGTGCATGCCACACGTGTATATAAATCGTTCCGCGATTGCGGAAATTTGGCGCTACGTGGCGTTGGGAAATTTTTTATCATTCTTACACACAGTCGAGCCGATTGCTACATATACGTGTAGCTGAATACAAGACGATTTATGAATCGGAAAAATCAATCTTTTTCTCTTTTGTCTCTCTCTCTATCTATCTCTTTCTATGTCTTTTGAAATAATTTTTCATATATGCATGTCGGAATGAATATTTTTTTTCTATTTTTCAGAGATAAATTTCAGTCGCCGTATTTTAAGTGATGTATAGTCTACAATATTTTTTAAGATTCGAATCCAACATCTATGTTTTGTAGAAATCTTTAAATCACAATATTTTTACCGTTTTTTTTTATCAAAATATTATGAGTGTGATGAAGAAAAATAACGATAAAACTACTAGAATTGAATTAACAATAATTGGCCTTTAAAATTTAATAGAGATAAACGCTTTCTCTTATTTAAAAAAAAAAAAAAATGAAGTTTCCGATTTTCAATTACATGTATTTTACGACTGAATTAATGGCACTCGAGATACGAGTATACATTTAAAAATAATTATTCTTTCAATTTAAAGAGGGAAGAGAAAATAAAGCCGCCATTACATTACCAGAAGAAAAGGAAAGTACACTACGGTACGGATGAAAAAAAAAAAAGAAAAGAAAAAAAGCTGCCTTCATTAGTTAGCAAGCGTAGCGAATGAGTTCGACGTATATTGTTGAAAATGAAAAAGAAATTCGCGATAAGCGCGCGTTTATAAGCTATACGTACGCAGAAATGAAACGAGCTCGAAACGCGCGGCGGCTTCGTGTGCCAACGTACTACAATATATACAATATCAGCGATTGCAATAGAAGGAGAAGGAACGATAGAGGCTCTGCTCTTAATGGCATGTCGTAAACGATAAGACAAGGAAAACAGACCTGTCAGTTGTAACAATCGTCGTACTCCGTTTAGTCACGTCCCGAGGAATTTTTTTTTACGAAATAATCCGCGAGACAAAGATCGGAAGGCGCCGTGCGAGTGATTTACACGCGTTACACGATTTTTAACTCACACGGCCTTTGACACTTATTCGTTCTCTCTCTCTCTCTCTCTCTCTCTCTCTCTCTCTCTCTCTCTCTCTCTCTCTCTCTCTCTCTCTCTCTCTATCGATGCCGATATAGATTTTCTATTTAAACTTTTTCTTGGGTTCGACCCATTTTATAAATCTTGAGTTAACGTTGTATTGTTGTGTGGTTCACTCGATAAAATGTTATTTAGGGTGATTATAATAAATATCTTATACATATTTTTTTAATGTATTAAAAACAATGTTTAAGAAAAAAAAAAAAAAAAAAACCAAAGTGATATAAGATTGTAGCCAAAAATTGCAACAGTCGATAATATATTGCGTAAAGGCTTTAATATAAATCGCTGTTACTGTCAAATTTTTTTATTTGATGTACAGGTTGAATTATAATTTTGTCAAAGTATAAGGTTAAATGTGTTACTTAGAGATCTTTAAATAGATTGAGTGGATAAAAAATTGGTTGAACCATTTTGATCAACGTGGATAAATTACACTTTGAAAAAAATCAGTTTATTAAAATTTCATAAAAGTTAATAAAGTTATTTTTAATCTCAAACAATATGAAATCATTTACGTAAAAGTCTCCCACGTGCGAAGGATAAAGATTTAAGATTTTTTACAAACAAAACTACTTTTTTATTTTTCTTTCAGTAAAAGTGCTCGTTCTAAAAAGCACGCATGCGTGGGCGTTGCACTTCGAAATCTTAATACCCGAAGAAAGAACGACGGCGCGTGGGTCGAAATAGTCGAGGCAAAAAACTTTCTGTTTCTGTCTCTCTCTCTCTCTCTCTCTCTCTCTCTCTGTCTTTCTGTCTGTGTCTCTGTCTCTCTCTCCCTTTTCTCTTTCTTTATTTTTCAATTGACATCACTCATCTTGAATAGACCACACAAAATAATAGAGCACCTCGTCATATTAAACACGCAAGCCATCGGTAAACCCAGCGAGTGCATCGGGCGAGTACCACTCCGGAGAGGGAAGAGGAGCGGTGGCCTCACCTTGCTACCACCTCTACGGTAGCAGGCCAGAAGCCTGGAAACGGGTAGTAGGTCAGTGGTGCACGCGCGCGCGCATTCGAAGGAGCCACCGTGGGGGGTGGCGGCGCACGAGAGCGACCGATCGATACAATCCTCGGGACTCGGTCACGACGAGAGATATCCTGCCGTGGAGGATGGCGAACCGCCAGATTTTCACTCGACGTATTAACGGAGCACCGGAGCTGCATCCCCGTGTAGGAGTGTTTTCTCGGATTAACCGAGCAAACGAGAGGGAATAAAAGTGCGCCCACCGGGTAAATTCGTTTTTCTCTTATCCTTTCTACCTTTCTTTTGATTATTTCTTTGTTACTGTTACTAGTAGGAACTCTGATGCGTGGGTATCTTTAATAGCTCTGTTACATTTATACTACTCTAATTGATTATTTCGTCCTTTTTATAATTTTACTGATAATTTAAAATTAATCTATAGCTTCATGTAGCACACTATAGAACACGAATACATTTTTAAAAACTGCACTATCGATTTTTTAAAAAATGTTTGCATAGAAATGTTTTTAGAGAAAAAGCATTTTATTTTTCGAAGTACGTCGATAAAAATAAGAGCTAAAGAAAATTAAAATTTATTTATAAAAATTTTTTGTTTTCAAATAAATTAAAATAAATGAAAAATCATGAAATTATTTAATTTTTTTTTTTTTTTTCAAATTTATTGAGCAAAATAAATTTTGTTTAAAAAATATACGAGTATATTATATTTAATTTTTTTTTTTTTTTTTTTTTTTTTTCATTAAATAAATTTTTTATAGTAACAAAATATTTTTTAAATATCTTTGAATATTTCTTTGATGGTATTAAAATAAAATAATATTTATTTTATTCCTTCAAATATACAATCGGTATTAAAATATCAATAAGATTGCCTCAGGATACACAGGAACAGTTCCAATTTATTTTCCCGTATATACTTTCACAGTTCCCAAAGACTGAAAAGTACAATAAAAAAAAAAAAGAAAGGAAAAAAAAAAAACAATTGAAAAAAGTAGAGTTAAAAAGGTAAGCTCCAACTCGTATAGTTTTTTAACGTTACTTTTTTAATGACGTTAAAGTACGCCTCTTCGAAAAAGTGTTCCCAGAAGACTCAACAACCGTATAATGCAATTTAAGTAGCGCTCGAGAAAGGTAGAGTAGTAGAAGCGTAAAGTTACTTTTTCTAAGTCATCTAGTTTTTATCTATGCGCAAATTGTTATCTCATTAACTATTTTTTTCCTTACAGTCACAAAGATTACATTTTTCATTTTATTTTAAATTTTGATCGACCGTAATAAAAAAAAATTATTATCGCCAATAATTTAATAATTTAAGAATATTCCATGTAACGATTATTTCAAATTATAACAGTATCATATCCATAGCGTATAATTTTGATAAAATTTTAGTGACTTGCGTTATTAAAATATTAAAATCTCAAACTTTAAACAATTTTATGCATGCATAAATGTATCATATAATTAATTTATGTCCCACCGCATCCGGCAACTTTCTACTTCGATGAATATATAAGTGCGTACTTGTTATTTAGGTTCATCAACTTTTCTTGAACTTATTATAACCATAAAATCAATAAGCAGCTTTAAATTGTCAACTTTATCCATTTCAAAATAACCCGCGACGGCAGTGAAAAAATATTTATCGCGAAAGTATAAAATATCTTAAGCCAAAACAATATTTAAAAAAACTACTGCTATCGCGATAAAAATTTATTAATAACTTTAAAGATTAAAAAAATTTTATGTAAACATTTTTGAGCTAGTTAACTTTTATCCCGATTTCCCGTTAGCTCGTCGCTAATTAAGCTTAAAAGCCAATATCCTTTCGCATATGTACGCACAACGACGACGAGCTTATAAGCAGTATCGTCTCCTCTCGCGAAAATACTTAAGAGCGAGAACGACGACGACGACGACGACGATCTTTATGGAGGCGGGTAACCGGCAAGTGTCGGACTTACGGTAGCGCGAGTCCTACGCGCGATCGCCCAACCAGCGCGAGCAGTGCGTCGTGCGATATTTTTTTGTCCCCCACTGTACCCGGTTTGTTCGCCCGAGACTAGAATTCCGCATCGAAGCGAGGAAAGCCTCGCTCGCGGCCACTCGAGAAGGAAGAAGAAGCCTGCAGCTTAGCTTATATATACGTGTTCCGTCTCTCTGGCTTGAGTTCAACGACATTGCGCTACTACTCGGCTCGGCGTTCCGCCGGACAATCGCAAATAAGAGAAGGATCTATGCCCTCCGCGGCTCCCCCTCTACTTTTCCTCCGGCTTCCTCGCCGACTGCATCGACGCGCTAGGGGAAAGGGAGACGCGAAGATGAGAAAGTAAGCGAGCAACGAAGAAAGAGAGAAAGAGAGAAAGAGAGAGAGAGAGGGAGAGAGAGAGAAAGCAGAAGGAAGAGAAGAACTATTTTCCGCTCAGTCTTACGAACGTTGCAGGGACAACCAGACGAAACTTCCTTGGCGCCGATTCGGGAGCCGAGTCGCTCGCGCGCCCAAAATTTATATAACCACTCGCTGATTTCGCTGCAACAATGCGCGAGATATTTCCAAAGGGCTTGCCCTCCTTCCGCCGTTCGTTCGTCTGTTTAGTGTTTACGTTCGCGCGAGCGGAACGAGTTCTCTCGTGTCTCGTTTTTCTCTTGTGTGAAAATCGATTCATCGGAAGTTGCCGCGAAAAGCTCGGTCGAGATTTTAGCCTTAGCTTGTTTATACATCAGAGCACGTACTATTTATTGCGTTTTAGGAAGCTTAAAAAATTTGTTGAGCTATGTTGATGAGACGGCAGCTGTCGATTGATTTTGAAAGAATCTCTAATTCTAAGATATCATGGCAATTTTTCGAGTAAATAAATAAATCATTTTCGACTATAAACGGCAACATCTTTTAATTATTGCAATAACAAGAGAATGCCGAACACAAATAATGAACATTCTACCGAAAAGGAACTATCGAACCGTTTTATAAAAGTATTTCTTTATAAAAATTAAAACCAACTTTTGAGTCTAAACCTTTTAAGTAGGGAAAATAGTTTACAAAATATTTTCCTTTTACTATACAGGGTGCGTACGGTATTTGAGAACATGCATAAATGTGACTATAACTTCACGAATTTTTTTTTTTTATTTTTTTTCCTTTTCAGATAAGAAATGGCGGACTACAACATCACTCAAGAAATGAAGAGACATGCTGTCATCGTCGCTATATGTGCGAACCATACAGATTTAGAGATTTCTAATTCTCTTAATTGCGCCCGTTGGTTTTTTTCCGACGAAAAAAATTTTGACCAAGATCAAAAGACCAATCGCAGAAATGACAGATGGCTATGTTCAAATCCTACTGAGGTTCCTGTTGTTATGCACACAAAATTTCCAGCCACTGTTATGGTTTTAGGTGTTGTCAGCAACGAAGGACATGTTATGCCACCACACTTTTTTACTCAAGGACTTCGAGTGAACTCTGCTGCATACATCGAGGTTTTGGAGACGGTAGTGAAACCCTGGATAGACAATGTAAGTGGAGGCAGACCATACATTTTTTAACAAGACTCTGCTCCTTTACATAAAGCGATGGCGACACAAGATTGGATGGCCGAAAATCTTCATGACCACATAACACCAAACCTATGGCCACCTAGCTCTCCAGACCTTAATCCTTTGGATTATTACGTATGGGGCGTAGTTGTGCGTGAGACCAATAAGCGTCCTCATAACACCACTTCTTCGCTGAAGACTGCTATTAATGCCGTTATGGTCAATATGAACAAGGAGCATTTGATTCGGGCATGAAATCGTTTCCGGACCCGGATCGAAGAGGTTATTGCTGCTAATGGCGATTTTATTGAATAACTTTATAGCCATATATTAATTTAACGTTGTATAAAAAATTCCTAAAATTTCATTAAATTTTATTAAAAATACAAGCTAATTAATTTTACTCTCAAGTTGTCCTCAAATACCGTACGCACCCTGTACATATATGAATCACAAAAATATGAATAAAATAATAAATTTTTTTAATTAATATAAAATATTTAAAAAAAAAGATGTAAAAAAATATTTTAAATTCTTTTGTTGCTACTACAATTAAGCATTTTTTTTTTTTTTTTTAAAGAAATAAAACAGTTATAATTAAATTTAAAAGTTTTAAATTAAAAGTTTAGTAATTAAATTAAAAAACACAAGGATAAACTTTATTGCATCTTTTAATGAGCATTTTCGTATTATCGCAATATACAAAGCTTCTTTTAAAGTCTAATTTAATTCGGAATAGTTTACGCGCATCTCCTATCCCATTGATATTTTAAACGAGAAGAGAAAGAAGATTAAAAAGCTGAGTTATTATAAATGCGTATTTATTTTTACATATTTAATTTTTTTAAATATTTCCATGATCCAGAAAAACATTTAACAAACATTTTTAAAAAGAATAAAAGATATAATTAATATGATAAGATAAATTGTATTAAAGAATAATTAGAATTTCAGGAAATAATATAATATAGTTAGAAAACAAATAACAATTATATATTATTCTTTTTTTTATAAATTTGTTTTGACATTAGCATAACTATGCAAATATGTTTTTCGAATAGTCAAATTTATTACTCAATTTTCTTAGGCTAAGAAAACTGTCAATTTTGAAAAAAATTAATTTTTAAATTACAGATGTAAATACATACAGAAATAAAAAAGAAAACTCTAAAGTCTTTAAAGTGATTTCTCTGATTAGTAATTAATACGTTACGATATCTAAATCCTTAATCAACTGTTTGAATTCATATATAAGCTGACACGAATATCTAATTTCCTGCAAAGTGTCACGAATGATCGCCAGAATACCAGTATCGAGATAAAAGTTTACTATTAAAGAGAGCAAAAGATTAAAGAAAATTGATAAAAACTTTGCAACATAAATTTATTTGATTACGCAATTCTACAACGCATGGCTACAAGCCACATATGTGCATTTAAAAACACTCGAATTTATAGTATTAAAAGATAATCTAGAATCTGGCGTCTGAAAATCGTTGCCGAATCGTCTCGACCAAAATACTCTCAAAAACTACGGTGGAAATTAACCCGCGATTCCAAAATACAGAGAAAACCCGGATGCCATAAAAATATAAAAAATAATACTATCTGTAGCTATAAGGCAGAAAGAGAATCACGAGATATAACTCTTGCATCCAACAACACGAGGCTCGACATAACTCGAACTAACCGACGCGTCCAAGTGATTTAGAGTCTCTATTTGTCCAGCGCGAAAACACCGGGAAAACAGCGGCGTTGTCGATTGCTCCCGAGGTAGATAACGCACTCTCGGACTCGGCAAAGATATCGAACGAATTCGCCACTGTGTGTGCCGCCGCGTAAGATTGGGCACGGCTCCAAAATCCCGATGCGTTTCTACGTTTAGCTGCTGGCTCTTTTTCCGTCTTCCTTCCTTACGCGATCGCGTTGTTTTCTTTTCTTCCCAAGCGCAGACTGCGCGGATTCTCTCTCTCTCTCTCTCTCTCTCTCTCTCTCTCTCTCTCTCTCTCTCTCAACGAGTCGAGTTTTCCTTTACGCTGTGGTGTGTATGTACGCGTTATATTTGTATCTTATTAATGAATGTATTAGCTTTATTTATAACGGACGTGTAGCTGGACACGAAAAACAACATGTCAAGTAGATGTACCGTTCTAAATACGTAACGTTTGGATATAATGACGTAAATTTGGTGGATTAATCAAGTTTCTCTTTTCCCTTTCGTTCGATTAAAGATCGGTTAATGTAACAGTTAACGGTTACATGAAAGATTATTAAAATTTAATGTTTTCGCACATGAATACATCGTTATGATAACAGAACTTTGCTTAAATATATTTAATAACGAAGACTAATTTCTAACGATAACGTCACGTTAGATAATTCGTTTATACATTGGATAAAATAACTACATGCTGTTAAAATTAGTTTTTCCTTTTTGGCGTATTAAGCTAATTACGTAATTTTTTTTTAGCTACCTTAAATTCTATTATAAAGTAGAGCAATTAAAAATTTATTAAAATAACAATTTTTTATTTTTTATTTATCAAAAAATTCACGAGATGGTAGTTCACAGTTTTGGTATTTGGAAAGTTCCAGCTTACACAGCGTTGAAAAAAAAGTTCTTTCGCGTTTAACGGCTGCAGTCGCCGGTGAGTTTGTTAGAGCGAACGAAACAACTCAAACACCAAAGCAGGAAAACTGCATCAGGAATAAGCCCTCGCAGCCGGATTTTCTAAAAATCAGCGCAGCCCGTCGTTGCTCTCGCGCACCAAGTTCGACAGAGAAAGAGCGAACAAAGCTCGATATTGTTGCTTTTCCGCTCGTTGGACCATGGCGACTGTCCTACTTATTTCTCTTTGCAATCGTACATATATATGTATATATTCTTCCTTACGTAACTCGATTCGCCTCCTCTAAAAGTTTGGCGCGCGTACGCCCTAATGAATACATTGTGCCGGACGAAAAGATTTAATTGGAGACGCGTAAATTACTGGACGAAAAAGAAGGTACGAACGACGGGAACAAAATGAAGTAATCGATTTTTGATTTTTTTTTTTTTTTTTCCTTTTTTTTTTCGGTCCTTTGCTCGTTGAATCATGCGAGTGGGCGTGGAACTACGATTGTGTCCAATTGTGAATGATCGATCCATAGAAATTCGTACCGATTGCTATACGCCGATGACTAGGTAAGGGCCGGTATATACCATAGTCCACTACGCTTTCATCTACGACTACATGTAAACCAATTTGTATTTCAAGCCATGCTACGAACGTTAAAAAAAAAAAAAAAAAAAAAAAAAAATTCCATTGACTTAATTAAAATTGATATGTTTTCTATACAATAATTGTACGCGCCTAAGGTAATCTCGCAACGAATAAAGACAACGGTTACGAATAGAATAATCCGTTAGATATTAATTGCTCTCGAGGATAATTTAATATTCAAAGCGCGCAATGATAAATTAATTATCGAAGTGAAAGTAATCGTGCACTTGTATGTAAAGTATACATGTATAATGAAAATGCATGTAATTAATATGTTAATCAATTATCGGCTATTAACATTTACTTTTCTTACTCGAGAAATTTCAATCTTCATTATTCACTATTTTCTTTATAAAATTTTGTCTATACTGCAAATTATTGATCATGCTAGATCCTTTTACGTTGGTAAAGTCATCACCGTCGGCAGAGGTAAACAAGGAAAATAAAAGTGCGTGCATATGCAGTCTCGATGGCTAGACGTATTAGTCTTAAAGATTCGAGAGTGTATAACGGAAAACCGATATCGAATCAACCCGTGCTCGAGAAGGAAAAGGAGATAGAGAGGGAGAGAGGTATTTCCTTTCCCATTATGTTCTCTCGTCCGTGACCCGGCCTCGAAAAAACGAGTACATAAGCTTGGGGTTGTCGAGAGATACGACGGGCGAAAGAAAAGCCGCCGGTGTTGTTTTTTTCCTTCTTGTCTCCCCTAATTTTTTTTTTTTTTTTTTTTTTGAACAAACGGAAGTGGCTTTGTCGGGTGGCTCAATGCTCGAATGCTTATGCGAAAGAGTAGCGTCGTTCTTTTTAATTTCAGGTGCACCCGAAGAAAGACTCACCGGATGTTAAGTACGCCGCATCTTTCATTAGGTCGAAGCTTTGTGTCAATTTGAAAATAACATCGGTTTTCGACTTCGTTTGTTTTTTTGTTTGTTTGTTTTTTTTTTTTTTTTTTTTTTTTTTTTTGATTTTTTCTCGCGCGTGTTATTTTACGCAGCTACGCTTGAATGCTAATGATTATTCGCGTCTGAAATTGGAAATGTACATATATACGCAGCCGAAGGTCGCAAGAGCTTTGTTATTGCGACTAGACAAAGTGAAAATGTTACGGGAAACGCGCTACTTTTTTTTAATGAGAGGCCGACTTTACCTTATTAATTTACAACTTTTTACATTTTATCTACGCGTTATAACTTACAGTTGAGAAAAACTTTGATAACGGTACAAATGTTGAACGTTGATAACGTTGAAAACATATTATAATCTATACTTTATTATAATAATATTAAATTTTTACAGAAATCAATATAATTACGTTATTTATTTTATTAAAGGTTTTTAAAGTAAGAAAATGAATAATGATAAAATATATATATATATATATTATAAGGATTCAGATTAAAAAATTACATTATTTGCGTAATAAATTTGAAGAAAATGAAAGTATTAAAGTGATCGATAAATTATTTAAACTTTTTAAAACGATATTATTTATTTCGATAAATTCTTCTCTTAAACGGTCTTAAAAGCAATTTGAACGCACAGTAGCAAAGCAAAAAAGAGCAAGAGTAATTCGATCGGCACTCCTTGGTTGCGCGCGAGGGAGAGTATAAAGTGAGTAAAAAGAAAAAAAAATAAAAACAAACAAAGCAAACGATGCATCGCGTGATTTACATGTTTTTCTACTTCATCCCGTTGCAGCGCGAAAATGTGTGTCGAGGCGTCGCTTTTTTATACGTCCGTCTCGGTTAGCGACGAATTCAAATTTTTACGATCGGTCATGACGGGGTGGTCCTCTCTATATTCTCTCTCTCTCTCTCTCCCTTTTTCTTTCTCCCGCATTTTAATTTAGCTCGCGTCGACCACTTTTAAGTTCGGCTAAATAAACCTCGGCTCGAAGAAAGAAAATTAAAAGAAAAAAAAAAAAAAAACAAACGAGTCGAGGCGCACCCGAAGAAAGAAGTCGGCGACGATGTAAGACCGAGAAAAGGACATCGCGGTACGGAGCGCACGGTTCGGCAAAGTTTTACGAGCTCCGGGCGTACAAACATGCGTAAGTGCGTGCAATACTTGGTGAATATTGAACGGCTTCCCGAGGCTGCTCTGTACCTCTGCCAAAAATAAAATCCTCCGCTGAGCTTCTTAGAATCGGATTCCACCGCTCGCCGCTGCGCGTTTTCTCTCTCTCTCTCTCTCTCTCTCTCTCTCTCTCTCTCTCTCATACTCTCACTCTCTCTCTATTTCTCATTCTTACACTCGCACGCGTGAGCATATGTATATATGCAACGGGACACAGCTTTGTACGAATGTCAAGAGTGACGGGCTGTTAAACTAAGATTGGAAATAAATTGCGAAGAGATGCCCGAGGACGCTGCACTCTCCGCTCACCGCGCGGTCTGTAATTGCTCGTTTAGGGGGTTCTTAGTTGCGCCTTCGCGCTGTATGTACGCGAAGGAAGGACCTATATGTTCGTGTAAATATAAATCTTGTCGAATTTATCGCCTTGGATGATCCTTTGTTTGTATATGCTTCCGTACTCTCTGGCGCGCGTTGCGGAAATTAAAGACGTTTTTCTTAAGGACAAACCACCCACATATTTTGTAATTTTCGAATTATCAACGCTAATATAAACCAATATTTCTTATTATTTTATTATATACACTTTACTTTCAAGATATTTCGCTAAATAAATATCTCATATTGTATACTTTTTAGGGTTCACTCGTTTATTTACTTTTTTAAAGTGAAGTTTTTATGTTATTTACTTTTGAATCGTATTCCATTTCACAGTTCATATTTATATTTTCATCGAGTAAATATTTGAACGTTTAAAGAAAAACAAATGTTCTTGAACAATTGGACATTTGCATTCGATAAACTCGAATAATTTCATATTCCGATGAATTCTGCATAATTACACAAGAGCAGCAAACAATTGAATTCAAAATGATTATATATTCAAATACTCATTAGTATATCTAAACATGTCTGATGACACGGCATATAACGTAATTTTTATATTTGAAATTTGTAAGCGATATCAAGTCTCTCAGCGATCGACTAAAAAATCTATTTATTATACACCTTATCAAGTTTAATTTTTGTTTCTTATTATGATTTTTTAATATAATCAAGAAGCAATATATATTTAAATTAAAAATTTATTGTACTTTCTTGAATTTAAAAAATAAAAATAAAATCACATTCTAATAAACTATTTATAAAGAAAGAAGCAAGAAAATGCAGCATAAAATCTCATTCTTCAGATTAATGGAAAGTTCCAAATATAATATATATTACAAAAATTATTCACATCATTATGAATAAATAATAATTATATTCAAATTTGATAATTATTTTTCCAACGAATGCAATAAA
The DNA here is from genome assembly GCA_949987625.1 of Chalcis sispes. NCBI lineage: Eukaryota > Metazoa > Arthropoda > Insecta > Hymenoptera > Chalcididae > Chalcis > Chalcis sispes. The sequence goes on from OX465095.1 coordinate 62,505,159, forward strand.
TACAATAAAAGTTAACGATACCGTTAGTAGCTAAATAATCTTTATCGAAAGATTAAATGACTCTTATAAACATTTAAGTGGTCTGGGAATTCGCATAAAAATCTTCGATGCAAAAGAGGCTACCAGTCGTTACCTGAGACGAATTTTAATGAGCTTACCTAACCCTGAATACTGAAAAATCAAAACCGAAATAAATTTTACTCACGTTTTTCTTTCAACGTTTTTAATTTAGACTTATGTCTCGAAGCAGAAACTTTGAAATTTATGTAGAATAACGAGTTCTAGATGGAACGTATCATCTAAAAATTTTTTTTATTTATCTTTGAAATACAAAGAATATGTGCTGCAAGTTTTATTTAAATCTGTAGTAGTGTATTCATAGTTTTATGTGAAATACTCCATTGTCTTCAAGTTGCACAAATGTAACTTCAAAATATTATATAATCGTGCGCTAAAAATGTATAACAGTGAAGAAAATAATTTTTGTACTCGTAATAGTGAAACGTTATAAATAAGAAATTTTTGCTTAATTTTAAAAAATGCTATTAAACTTTTTAAACGTTGTAAGTAAGATTAAAGTATTTAAAATTTTATCGAAAAAATTTTCATTTATTCAGAATTGTTCCTTTTATAAATTAGATACTTTATTTTCATAAAAATTATCGCATACTCAATTCAAATCGTATTTTAAGTTAATATTGCATTTATGAGAATTTTGATATTACAAAAAAACTACGTCTTGTTTAATTATTCATTTGATATATGAGAAAATAGTGAATAATAATTTTTTATTATTATAAATTTGATTAAATAATGAGTTATTAGATCTGCACTAATATCAAGTATTTAAACATTTTTATTTGATTGAATTAATATAGCAGCATATTTAATATTGTATAATATTACCTCTGCTTAATAATAGCCCATAATAAATAGGTCAAGATTAAAAACGACTTTTACACACACGACAAAGCCAATAAATGCATTATATTTTTAATATAGAGCACATCAACGGAAGCATTTAAAGTTTCCACTTTCATAATCTTATCAGTTTCGAGTGCTGATCAATAAAACAAGTCGTATCGGCTGCCGCTTTTTCAGCAGCGAAACAAATGGATTTAAAATTTCTCATGCGATCGGCACTAATAACTCACTAGTCTAAATCTCTCACATGGTAATATCGTCTTATATGTAAAGCATGTACGCATCCAACTCGGTATAGGAATCGACCTTCTATATTTAGGAAGCTTATTGAGGAGCTTATACATAAGGGTATATATACATAGCCCTGCGCATCTGCGCCGCAGTGCAACGAGCCTCTATATCTCTCAAGGGTGAGAACTAGCAGATCGCCCCCACTTGAGACTTTGGCGCCTCTATGCGCACGTCCCTTTAGATGATACAGGCTTTTAAGAGATAAAGCGAGAGAGTAAGAGAGAGAGACAGAGAGAGAGAGAGAGAGAGAGAGAGAGAGAGAGAGAGAGAGAGAGAGAGAGAGAGGGAGCAACGTTTTGAGGACCGGGAAAGCCTAAAACGTATTGATATTGCAGGACGAAGTGTCTCGTACATTAATAGGACGCCATATTAGTCCAATTTAGCTGTGGTTTTTGCAGCTATCCTCTTGCACCCTCCAATTAGCAGATTAGTTCAAGCATACACGTGACAGTATACTTGTATAGTATTCAACCGAGACTCATCTTCTCGATGTGTATACGACTGTAACTTACAAAATAAATTGCGCTTTAGAGTTTTTTCGCTCCGACGGAAATGGTAGTTAATTAAAGGAAGGTCGAATTCAAAGATGAAAGTATTCACAAACAATATTTTTTAATCATTAAATAATTTATAAGGTAATAATAATAAAGTTGACGATAAATATAAAATTTAAACTCTCTCTATTATTTATCTGTTCTTTAAATAATTGAATTTCTAAAAATTTTTATTGTTTAAATTTTCATTTGCACAGTTTACAAAAAAATTTCAAACGAAATTATATAAAATAATTTTAACATATTCTTAATATAATCAAATATTTTTGCAATGTAAATTTTTTTTATCCGACTTTTTTAAATTTCGTATCTTCGTTACGATCTTCATTTGAAATTTTATTTCATTAAAATTCGTATTTTCTTAAGTATAACCTCGTATGAAGATATATGTGTATAATGTAGATGAACGGCTAAAATCAGTATGAAATAAGACTACTTCCGTAAATTTACATATTTGCGTAGGTTGAGATTTTATGGCTATTATTTTAACTGTAAAGTTAACTTGCACAGACCAGGTTAATTTTAATTTTTATTGTCACTTTTAATTTATGAATATAATTATCATTAATAATAGCCTCTTTCTAAAATATTATCAACAAAACAGTAATAACACTTGAATTATTACGATATTAAGCAGTTTTCAAAATACCTGTATGTATTATCCTATAAAAATATATTTTTCAACTTTACACTATATATATATATATATATATATATATATATATATATATATAAATGACAAAATTCGATAATAATGATTGATTATTGATGTGATCTTCTTTTAAAAATTAAAGATATTCAATACTTAACTACTCAAGGTTTAGCCAGTTTATAATTTTAATTACTTTCACGTATGCGCGTGTCAAGTAAATTTAAGTATGTAAGCCATTTAAATTTAAAACGATAGGAAGTAGTCCATCTCACTGAGAGCCATTATTTATTTATTTTTTTTTTTTTTTCATCTAGCGTACGTTCACCCACCTTTATTGCACGCCAACTCGCGCACAACAATTGAAGGCTACCACTATAGGAAAGAGGGCAGTAGAGTGGACGTCTCTACCTGCGCAGCTGCATTGCGGTAATAATTTAACCTGGCGAAAACAAGAGAAAGAGAGAGAGAGAGAGAGAGAGAGAGAGAGAGAGAGAGAGAGAGAGAGAGAGAGAAACGTCTTAGAAATCTGCAACTACAGCAGGTAGCGGCCGAAGCAACGGCATCGACACGGCCAACGGTAGCGGTTCACTTCTGCTGACGGCGCTAACCTCACCGCGTAATTTATTGCGCCATCGCACACATGCGATTAGTCAATTTAATCACTCGTGCATTAACGAAAAATCTTTCGGGACTCGTATGCGTCATCGACAATGGTTTTAATTTAATTTCGATAATGGCGTTATTATCTGACCCTTTAGTGTTATTTAAAAAATCTCGCGTACGAGAAGATACATAATACTTTTCTTTTTTTTCTCTCAAACTTACACGCACAACTTTCATATAAACCTGTGTTAATAAATAAAGAAGCGTAATCTCTTTAATCCGGCTAATCTCTTTAACGATCATCCGAAATAATCATCGTTTTGAAAATTTGTTTTCCATTCCCACATTAAGTACCTGTAACAGTTCGATCTTCCTTCGCTTGGCAGTTTTTATTACGAGCTAATATAACGTCGAAGGCCATTAAATCTTAATTTAGTCTTTTTATAGTATAAGATGGTGGCTTAAAGTGCTCGTATATTTTTTTTTCCTTTCATCCGACACAATAAAAAAAATTCAAGTTGAGACAGTATCGTTACTTATTACCTTCATAAAAACGCGCTCTCATCACACCGTGTGAGTTCAATTTTAACTGTCTTTGTTCTCTAAGTTTTCAATGCTTTGAAACTTTAAGTATGCTTAAAAAAAAAAAAATTAATCATTTTAAGAATTTGATCGTTTTATAAATTACCTTGGATAATTTTATATTGTAACATTGTATAGCTTCTAATACGAATGATAAATTGAAATGAAAGAAAACCATTAAAACTTAAAAAAAAAAAAAAGCGAAGAGAAAGCTTAACCTCTGTAGGCTAAGCAATAGAGCGAAAAAATAGTCATTTCGTGACATAAAAAGCACCCGAAAACCAATTGTGACATCGCGTCAAGTATAATGCGTAGATTAATTGTGCCAAGTTTCCTACTAGCAACTATTGTTTATGTCTTTTTTTTTATAACATAAAAAGTAATAAATTAATCTTAATGATGTCGATGGACAAATTGTAAATAAGACAAATTCAAAGAAAATAAGTTTTTGAAAGGACCAATCAAATAATTAGATACTGAGAAAACCTGAAAAAATAAGAAAATTTTGTTTTTTTTTTTTTTAAATTCATATCTTCGTCATTTTACAAGTTGTAGAATTGTCCTTTTGCAATATAATAGTGATTGGTGTGCACTTTATGTGTGCAAAAAACAGACGTTGTGCGATATTTAGTTTTGCTGCAATTAAAATTTTAACTTTTTTATGCGATATTTTGCCGAGCTTCTTCCTGCGATTTGGATAGTCCGATTTTAATTTTGAAAACGGATTTTTAAAATAGACACGTCCTACAAATAAAGGTATATCTTCGATTGCCGTTAAAATGCTGCGAAACAGATATGAAATGCCCGCAAACATGACCGTAAACGGCCGAGCGCACGAAAATGCTTGAAGACTGGAGAGAGGCCGAGAGTTGAGGAGAAGTAGTATAAAAAGTAATAAAAACGTGCTGCGCGCAACGTATAATTTTTAAATTTGAATGTTTCAAAAATTACTGCAACTATTTTACTGCTTTTTTTTTTAATTTTGAGGTAACTAACCCCAAGAAAACCGATTCTTGGCTTTAATTTCATAAATAATAAAAAATTTAGCTGCCACAGCATATTTTTCAAAACATATTATTTTATGTTTATAATTAATTTATATTTTTTGAGAATTTAATACATAATTTTTTTTTAGTTTATTTAGTTACTTATTTACTATGATAGATAGCAGACCAAACACATACCTTATGGCCTAATTTCAAATATTTACAAAGAATGGCACTACTGACATAGTTCTATAATTAATAAAAGATAGATTTTCTAATCATTACATACTTATTTTTATATTACATTGTATAAAAAATTGGAAAATCAATATAATTATTTTTAACAATTTAAATTATAATAATACTGTAATTACAAATATTATAATAATCATAATTCATATTAAAATAATCATAACAATTACAATAATTGTTTTTTTTTTTTAGCTGGCTGTGAACATTTCATTTCTTTTACACTTATATCTATATTTGGTACCGTTAACCAATCATTATTTTCATTATTGAACTCTTTATTTATTGCACTTTCATCTACCGGCTCATTTAATTGAGTACATACATCTAAATTAAAACCAGATTTTTTTTACTTTTTTGTTTATAAAAAAGTTATAAACAATAGTTGCGAGAAAGAAACATGGCACAATTAATCTACGCATTATCCTTGACATGATGCCACAGATGGTTTTCAGGTGCTTTTAATGTTACGAAAAATTCTCTTGGCCTGAGATTGGCCCACTAGCAAAGAATCACACATGTACATTAATTTTATACAAATATCAATTTTATCTTCGTATTACAAAAAAAAAAAAAGATAGTTATAAAACACAAAGTCGTATTTACAAATTTAAATCCCATTAAAAAAAAAAAAAAAAAAAAAAAGAAACATCTACCTTAACGATAATCGCTTTAGAGAAAACATTAGAGAAACGGAAATCGCAAAAGCGTTGATAATTTATATACGCAGGCGTATTTACTCTCGAAGTCGGTTTTTATGAATGGATAAGTAGGCCTCCTCTCCTTATTCGCAGCCTCGGATGAATTAAAGGAAAGGAGGATCCCCTTCAGCGGAACGAGTCGCGTCGTGGATACTTTCCTCCCCCTCTCTCCCCTCCCCCCCCCCCCTACGCGAGATTGCGACACTTCGTGTACGCGTTGGCGTTCCGAGCTCTCGAACGCGTCGTGTCCTCTCTTTCTCTTTCATTTAGTGGAATCCATTTTTTAAACAGTTACCGAGTCAAATATTCGCCTTATTGGATGACGAGGAATTAAAAAAAAGTATTAACATAAATAACAAGGTAGCTGTATAAAGGCCAATACAGCTAATGCTACATTACGAGGTGAAAAAGTGTTGTTTACTTGAATGAAAAAGTAATTCAAATAGTAGGAATTTCTTAATTTTATAATTCGGTCACGATTATAAATTATTTTTTAGCGGACGTGATAAATTTTATAATATCATTAACTTGTATAACTTTATTATTAAATTATATCATATATTCGCAGAAATTATTTGTACTTTAATGCAAGAAAAGTAGTTTTCATTATTCCGAAAAGATTAGATTGAAATTTTCCTTATTCTCTCTCAGCAGTAAACGTACATGAATTTCATACATAAACTTATTTTTCCACAAAGAACATATGAAAATCGCCTTATACTCGTCTTTGTAAAAGTATACCTCTTTGAAACTTGCGGATTTAAAATTTCTTGCGATGCAAAGGGCGAGTGAAGTATTACAGCGTATGAATCACATCTACCCTAAAGGAAAGAAAGTTATCATTCAGAAGAAGAAACTCTACCGACGATGTGTAGAAAGTTTTAAATATAGAAGTTATGAAAGTAGTAAAATTTTCCAAATCACTTTGCTTTACCATAATTTATTTTTAACAATTTTTACTTACATTTGATAATAAAGCGAAAATTTATGAAAATTATATACGTTTTATGATTTGAATTTGTTTCGAAAACTAATAATATTCGTAAAAATATTTAACTTATATACGTTAATTAATAATAAGCATAAACAGATTTCATTAAAATTAAAAATAAATTTAATGCGTCAATGATTATTTCACAACGTATATTATATGGATTAAAGTGCAAAATTTATTTAAATTTATTGTGCCAATAGAAAATAAATAATAATCTTAAAAAAAGGAGAACTATCGAAAATAAACTTTTTCTTTAAAATAAATTTTATATTCCAAAGCAAATATTTTCTTGCATTGGAACAAGTGCAATATTTACCAATCACAACTTTCTCTCTCAACTTTTTTTTCCCTCTTTGATTTTTACCTTTTTCTTTATTTTTCTTATCTATCTAACGGAGAAAAACGAAAAACTCATTATTCGAAAGGACTTATTGAATTTACAAAAATTGCTAGAATAGCATTTTGTGTCACAAGCGCGCTGTGCATATGTATTTACAAGTAGATATGTATATATACGCGAGCGCCAAGTATCTCCTGTCTATAGCAGCGCGTGTACAATTCGACCTTTGAAATTGTGATTGAATTATTTTTAGATTACGACCACGAAATGCGCCGTTTCCTACGTCGTCGGCAGTCTGACAAACGCAACTACGGCGAGGAAGAAAGAGAGAAATAGAGAGATAGAAAAGAGAGAGAGAGAGAGAGAGAGAGAGAGAGAGAGAGAGAGAGAGAGAGAGAGAGAGAGAGAGAGGGACGGATAAATAAAGAAAAAGGCGAGAAAAGAAAACAGCTGAGTGAGAAAAGCGAAGAAACCAGTGATTAATCGTTCTTGATTCGTCGCAGCGCGCGACCTGTCGATATATTTCGAATCTACGATCTCGTCATTTATATCGACAGCGTACGATCTTTATTATACAAACGTAAGTGCGAACGATGATCGATCGTTTCGTTCGTTAAGAATTAGAGAAAATGATGCACCGCTGACTAAACTTCTTCGTCGAGTCGTTCGGATGAATCGTTATACATGACCGCGTGTGCTTATTTAATCGATGATTGATAAAAAAAAAAAAAAATTTTAGTTTAGATTTGTATGGGATTTATTTCGTTTAATAAAATTGGCACTTTGACGGTGAAAATGATCGATGATCCATGCAAAAAAACGTTCGAGGAATATTTTGACAAAATCGATTTTTTATTATAAATAATTTAAACAGAATTCAAAATTGATTTTACTAATAACTTATACGATTTATAATTTACGCAATTTTAATATTACGTAAAGATGTATCTCATAACGATAATTACGTGCAAAGTTGTTTTAAAAATGGATGTTATTTTTTGTTGTATAATCGTTAAATAAATATCAAAATTAACTATTTTGAATAAATATATACACAATATTATTGTTAAAAAAATTAATCACTATTGCTTATAAAAATTTAAACAAACTTTAAGTTTACATAATAAATGCAAATTTACCCGATCAATCGGATCGATTTCACGCCGCTGTATAAAATATTTTAAATTAACCTTTAGTATAAAATTCATGTATTTCAATAGCTATATAATCGATATTAAAATACGAATACTTTTTAAGACTTTAAGGTTATTCGAAAAAGTTATTTCAGGTTTTTAGTCATCAATGCAAATAATTTTGCTTGTGTCGTGATCAATAAATCACATATCAAAATTCGTATTCACGTAAGCAACGTCATTGAATATCCAATTAAATTAATAATGTGATTACTAATATCATCGGAAAATGGTTATCAAGTTTGTTAAATAATTAAATAGCACAAGTCGTCATCGACATCGAATCTTGAAAAATTAAAATATCCGAACAAAATCGAAGTTTAAAATCAAACTATCGTATAAAGTGAGTCATCAGGAAATAGAATAAAAAAAAAAAAAAATGAATAAAAATGAATATCGTAAAATAAAGAAGACGTAACTGCACAGTCTAATTATATTTGCAAATTGATTGGCGAAAAAAAAAAAAGAGAAAAAATCGCAGCCGACGAGCAAAGAGCGGCTCGCGCATCTATATTTATTCGTCGGTGAAACTATCCGCGCGATAAACATTCCCAGCATGAATATTCAATGTTTATCGTTAAGTAAGACGCGCCGTCGCCGCTGCCCCGCGTCCGCGTTACGACTTGGCACGACTCGGACTCTCGTTATAATATTGTTTATACGCTCTATCCGATGTCATCATCAACGTACATAAGCGTATACAACGCACACCTACGTGAGACTGGCTGCTGTCGCGGTACGTTCGCGTATTATAACATTCGAATGGTCGTCGACGTCGAGTTGACATCCCTTCACCCTTTTTATCGACCTCTTCCTCTGCATCCTCTCGTAAATCGCCGATGTTTCCGCCGATTCTCGCAGCTGCGAACTTGCTCTCGGCGAAGTCTTTCGTTTTGCACGCGTGCGCTTGTATACACGCCGTGTGTCTTCTCGATAAATGCATCTCTCCGTTTTGCCGGTAAGCGGGAGCTACGCCAAAAGGCTATTTTAGAAAGGGGTCGGCTACTCGTTTTGACTTTCGAGCAATTTGTTGCGCGAATTTTCGTTAGATCGACCGAGAATGCCATCGCGGTTATCCTTCGATCGTCGTTTGTACACGCGATTACTTGTTTCGATTCGACGTTATCGCATTGAAAAAAATCTTGGATAGCGCAGATGGGAGTGCTTGAGAAAGTCGATTTTAACCAAAGGCGCTTCGTCGCTCCGAGGTTAATTATTTAACGAGTAAGGTGACTCTCGCGATTGAATTTTTTTTTAACGCGTTGTTGCTTAATGTGAAAATCGTGTCGCGAGAACGATATTGTCAACGAATTTATGTACACTTCGATCGATTAACATTTTCTTTTTTTGATACTGTATACCGTTGGTTTCTAAGGTGCATTAAAATATTAATAGAAAGTGGCAAGTATTTTATACTTTGACCTATATAGAACCATGATAATGCATATAATCCGTATAGCTTGTTATTCATTATACAAAATTTAAAGTACAATTTATGTACACCTAATCAACGTATAATACAATATTTACAATATTTAATATTGTTTGCTATTAATATTACGCATACTCTTTAATTGGTTTGAAAATTATTTACTTCGAATAACATAAGACCTTTAAATAGAGAGATAATAAAATATATATTTTTAGTACTTTTATTAAAAATAACTTAAACTATATAAACTAATTACTTCGTAGAAATCAATTAAAATAATAAAATACGTTTAATTTTTCAAAATTGTAAATACTTATGTTGATCAAGTTAGCTCTGCCATTTTGTCTTAAAAAAAAAAAAAAAAAAAAAAAAAGTTGTGCTGTAAAGTGCTTTACACGCGCTATTATGCGCCGTAAATAAAAAAAGTTGATTTCAAATATTTTGATTTTTACAGTGAAAATTAATTTTTTGAAAAATAAGTTAACATCGCCATTTTTTTTTTCTTGAAATAAAAGTGTTGTGCTGTTTTGTGCTCAACGTGTACTATCATGTGTTGTAAATAAAAAAAAATTAATTTCTATTTTTAGAGACAAAAAAATTATCATTTTCGAAAAAAGTTAAATCTATCATTTTTTAATCTTAAGATAATAAAAGAGCTATGCCGTATTTTGATCTATAATTTGGTAGAATTATTGGGTTATCGAAGAAATAAATAATTTTCTTTACGATATGTTTACGGGGTGAAATTTATTTTAAAAATGAGAATGTTTTTGACTTAACAATAAAAATTAATATTTTTTTTTTACGGCACTTGAAAGCACATATTGAGCATAATACAGCACAACTCTTTTATTCTCTCCAATAACCCAATAACCTCTTCACATTCAATTTTTCTTCAAATTCAGTTTTCATTCCATATAATGGAAATGCCTATTGTAAATGATGGATTTTCATAACCAGAATTATCTAGACTAATCTTGATTGGAGCCGGTATTTGATTAGTATTATAGAAATTCTAAATATAGGTATGCAGCTGATAGTGATTTAATTTCAAAATAGAATGTATATTTTTTTAACTCAATGACTTTCTTATCTGGATAAAAAAATTCATTATTTACAGTATACATTTTCAATGCATGGAAGGAAATTGAACGTGAAAAGGTTATTGGATTAGCCCTGTTGAGCACAATGAAGCACAACCCTTTTATTCCATGAAAAAAAAAAATAAAATGGCGGGGCTAACTTTATTGACATTAAATATTTTTATTTTCAAATTTATTTCAAATTTGAAATAACAAAAATGATTAAAGTTATAATAACCAAGAGATAATAGAAGAAGCGTAAAACAATACGCTATAAAATAAGAATACAAAGAGAGAAATATATCTTTTAAGATATACAAAATGACGAAACTTGTTCGTATACTTTCTTACGATCTAATAAAAACTTTCTACTTTAAAAAAGTAACATCACCGGTGACAGCGATTATGTCGTCGACGACGACGAGATACGACTTTAAGATATAATTTCAATTATTCATACAAGCGCTTCTATGCTGTTAATGCGAGTAATATAAGCCGAGAGAAAAAAAAAAAAAAAAAAAAAATATTAATAAATGAAGAAACACACCGTCGCGATCTTTCTCTCGCTAAAAAAACACCAACAAATACGATAAGTTACAAAGATGGCAACTTCGTGCGAAACGAGATAATATTTTGGCAGAATAATTTGATATCCCGGAAGCATAAACCGCGGCGTAAGGTATATCCAAGTTAGAAGAAGTACATTCCCTGATTCACGTCTCCACGAAGTCTAGCTCATCCTAGCCGTCGAGAGAACTCTCGCACAACCCTCAGAGAATTTAGAACGTCTGCCAAAGTAGAGTTCTTCATTTGCTTCCTTTGCCGCGGTGCTTATTCATTTTTCTTGCTCATACCTTTCGTGCCCAGTTAAAAGCTATAACGCATAGTCTTGCGTCCACTTCTTCTTTGGCTTTCGATCTTTCTCTCTTTCTTTATGTTCTTTTGCTCGTGAGCGCGTATGGGTACGGAGTTGCGCGTATTAACAATGCAGAACTGTGTTTTCTCTCCTTTCTTCCAGAATCTTGCGGATTCTCGGGTATTCGTGAAACGAAAAGCGAGAGAATGTCGCCAGACGCACGCATTGTGACCGCGCTTCCTTTCTTTCTTTCTCTTCATCTTTGTTTAGCAGATGGCTGACTTATTGTTCTCCATCCCGGTTTATCGATTATTTTTATTTGTCTCGTTCCATTCTGTTTCGTCGCCTTTCGTTTTCTTGGCGCTCTCTTTCTCATTCCACGGTTTTTTGTCGTCTCTCTCTCTCTCTCTCTGTCTCTCTATCTCTTTCTTTGCGCGCTATTTCTCTCTTTCGCACGTACTTTTTTATCCGTAACAGGGCAATCCAATTTTTTGGAGCTATCCCAGGAAATCATTTTCCGCAAATTGCCGCAGTTCGTGAAAAATCCTCTTATTGTGAAGTCGTTCGCGATGGAGAAACTAAAGAAGATTATCGGCCGCATGTCATTCTCAGTGTGAATGTTGAAAGGCAACTTTGGACGGGAACGAGAAATATTGGGATTTCCTCAAGGATAAAAAGGAAAAAGGTTAAAAAGTTCACCGAAGCAACGGTAAATTTCGACGAAGAGTTTATTATTAACGAAGGCACGGCAACAATTATAATTAACCTTAAAGATAAGTCAACGTTGTAAATATAATTGTTTGGATGGTAAAATAATCAAGATGACTCGCGTGCACGTGCCATTGCGCGCGCGCGCGCGCGTGCGAGTACCACGGTGCACCTGTCCGCTATTCTCTCAGTCCATTCGTCTTCGCTCCTATCTTCATCTTCTCCCTCCTCGGTTTCCTCCTCGTCTGCTTTTCTCTCGAGGCAACTCGAAGCCTTCTACCCGCTCGCGCTCTGGCAACTCGGTGCGAACTTCCTGACGGACTAGTTTTCATGGATTTCAAGTGCAGTCTCTGCCGGTCTACCACACACGCACACACGTGTGTATATATATGTATATGATGCAGTCCGAGCGTTACAAATTCGAGCGTACGCAATTAAGAGAGATGCAAAGTCTCGGTTAGAGACGATCTTTCACCGGAATAGCTTTGTTTTCTACAGTGCTTGCACGCGCCTTAATTTTCTCTTTGATTCGTTGCATTTTTTTCGCACGACGATGTATTTCTCTTTACCGTTTCTTTTTTCCATTACATTTGTTGCATACCGATATGCGCAGATGCATATATACACGCGAACCGGCGTTTTTCGCGCTTTTCGCGCTCGTCGTGAGTTTGCGCTAGGGCTTCTTTTTTCCTCCGCTTTTTGATCGCATCGCTATTCGATGCACAGCGGCTGGCTTTTTCTTTTATATTTATGGCTTTGGCGCTGGATGAGCTTCCGTAAACTTTCATCAACCAAAGCGAGATGTATAAAGTCTTTTCTACTTCCAAAGTATTGAGGCGGCTCTCGCATTTCTCGCTAGATTGTTTTGCCTCTCCTTTTTCTTTTCTCCGACGGCATATCGAAAACGATCATCTTTACGTTCGCGTTTCACGTGCGTGGCTTTCCTGATGCTAACAAAGCTACGCGTATTCTCACAGTGACAAGTATCTTCTTTTTCTTTTTCTTTTCTTTCTTTTTTTCTTTCTTTTTTTTTTTTTTTTTTTTTTTTTAATTATAGTGCGATGTATATCAAACAACCGTTACGACATTCCTATGAAAGGTGAATGAAATTTTAAAAAATTTTACGAAAATAAAATTTTCTAAGATTAAAATGTAAAATAAAATTAATTGATTGTTTTTTCAAGAATAGTAATTTTAAATGTATTTTATTAAAATAATGAAGAAAATAATAAATTTTATCTCCAAATATTATTAAATTAATCCAAATTCAAGTATTAAAGTTCAAGAAAAATTTTATTTTGAAATTCATAAAATTGTCTAAATATTTTAATCATTCAATAAGTTTATTATTAATATTTTACTGCAAATTTTATATTTTATTATTATGTTAACTATTAACATAAATTACTTTATTGCGAATAGAATAATCTTAATACCTGATATATTTATGAATTCTTCAAATTTTCAAGAATTTAATATTTTTATTAGTATAAAGAATACAACTACTATACAACTTATGTATTAAGAAAAAGTCTCAAAAAATATAAGACATAAAAGAAATATAAATTGCAAATATTATCGGCAAATTTATGATTTTTATTACAATTTATTTTTTAATACAGTTTTGTAAGTCAACTTTAATTGTTAATCTGTATCTAAGATAATACGATGAGTAATCGCTCAATTTAAATATGTTAAATCGCGATATAACAAGGATAAAACAATCCGAAGTAGCGGCATATATAAATGCCTATAAACAAAACGATATAACTCGTAAGCGATGTAGAATAAAGGCTTTATCGATTAAATAACCGAGATGGTACAATCTAAAAAGCTAGAGCATTGAAGGGTCAATTCGCATCGACACGGTGAGCCCCGATAAATCAAAAGGAATTAGAAAAAAAAAAGCGCCGTGCCTACCGAGCGAGCAGCCAAGTGAACGAAAGGAATAAAGAAAAAAAAAAAAAAAAAGAAGAGTCATGGATTCGGTCTCCTTTCATCCTAAAAAAGTTGACCGCTGGTAGAGTTGCGCCAACTCGAAAAAAAAAAAAAAAAAAAAAAAAAAACAAGAAACCCTCGCTGCCTTTTCGTCCCTCCCGTGTCCCGTATGTATTATATACCTTCACACACATACACACACACACACGATCATCCACACGCGCGAACGATTCCAAGTCGTCTCCTCGTCGAACATTACACGAGGCACAAGTGGCACACGGCTACCTGCATGATCGCTGCTAGCCCGTCTTTACGCGATTATTCGGGGGGGCGTAATTCCACGCTCGACGCATTCGGGGGCCCGCGCGTACATATTTCCAACAGCATTCGCGCGCTCGGGTTCTCACAAAGGAACGAGGAGCTGACGCCGGGACGTCGCAGGTGTTTGCCCTTTTTATTTTTTCATGAATTATAAGTCTCACGGCCGGCGACTCGCCGGTTTATAGCGTCTCCTCACGACGAGAAGGAGCCGTCGAGCGAAGCAGTACACGGCGAAAGGGAGAGGGAAGAACGAGCGTGTGTATATAAGGAGGCTTGGAACGCCGTTGGGTCAACGCATGCGACGCCTCGCGTGCACAGGTGAATGACTGTGATATGCCTGGGTTGGCTGTTAGGGAGAAATGATCGATGCCGGTTCTCCTTCGCCGATGTACTAGGAAGCGCGTTCAATAACAGCTGATGTACGCTCGCGAATGCGCTAATGTTTAAAGTTTAACGTGCGTTTAGAAAGTCGGTGTATCGTGAAACGTAGCGAAAAAAAAATAGAGAGAAAAAACAATTTAACGGTACGACTTATTGGTTTCCTTTGAATAATATTTATGAAGCGTCTGCAGATATTTGTGTAACAAACTATTACTTGAATGCCGAAGAAAATTTATCGAGTACACGTATTGTTTAAAATTTCTAGCTCAAAATTTAGTGCCGTTTGTATTAATTTAACTAAAAATTACATCGAACTGAATTATACAAAAGTTTTATGTATTAGAATATCAATTTTTTTTGTATAAAAAAAAGAAATCATACTAACTATTAAAATACATAAGGTACAATAGAAAAAAAAAAAAAGATATTCTCGTTTTGCAAAGGATTTTTGCTCTAATCAATAATTGCTTATTTGATCTATTGTGAAAAATAAAAGTTATCTCTAAGATAAAAGACGAACGCGCGTGATTGATTATATCGAATACACGTTTAGAAATGCTTTCAAAAGATAAGGAATTTTATGGATAGAGAAACAATGAATTACGAAAGAGCTACTTTAAGTTCTTGTTGAAGAGCACTTTTAATTTCTTCAATTTAATTAAAATTTACAACTAAGATAATTATTTTATTTATTTATTTTTGGGAAAAATTGTATCAAAAATTTATTTTTATTATAATTAAATAAAATAAAAAAATATTACTATTTAATCGTAGTGCAACATTTTTTAGCATATGTAATTTAAATTATACATTTTTTGAGATATTCGAAACATTTTTAAACAATCATTATTAAGTTATTTCAGATTATTCTTCATACAAGATATTGAAGGTTGAATTATAAAAGTAAATTAATGTTTATCTATACTTATCAATGTGTAGCATAAAAACGTAATGAAATTTAAGTACTAATTTTAATATTTTAACAAAGGGTATAAATTATTGTTAAAATTATACGCTTTATTAATTAGAACTGTGATATACTTAACAATAATAAATAACATAAAATATATATTCGATAGATCATTAAATTTATTTAATCAAATTAAAAAATCAATATCAATGCACATTTTAGAAACTAATCTATTCTACAGTACTTAAGTTGCACTGTTATCAAATATAGTTTTGTACGTGGGCGTACGATTTTGCAGTATTTCCGACTCATATTATCGAAACTGATATTTAGATTTTGCAAACTCGGAAAATCATAGAATAAACTGAATATAGTTCCATTTAAGTTATAACGTGCGCTAAAATTATCAAAAATTTCGCTTGAATGTAATTTTATTGAATGTGGAAAGTAAACCATTAGTTATAATATTGTTTTTACGTCGATATAATTTTGCAAACAATAGATCGTATTAATTTTTTACTTATTTTTTTTTTGCCGGTACAAATTTATTTCTATTAAACAGACATTTGGTAACTGATAATGATTCATTTTTTTTCAAACCAATTGGGACAGATTTATTTATACTTTATGTTAATTAATTTAAGTATACTTTAACATAGTAAAATAACATTAGACGATAAAATTTCATTTTTTGAAAAGCAGTAAATTTTAAGATAAATTTTTGTTTATAACATCTATTTAGGATCCAATTAAATAAATGAACTTACTATAGGTTTTTTTCATAATTATGTTGTAGATCAAATAAATACATAATATTAAAAATATTACACTTGCTCAATAGCCTAAACAAGTAGTTAAATAAAGTAATAAATCTTTAGCTCCATTATATAATACAAAGTCATTGCATTTTCGTACATCAATGCAACAATGTTACAAGTAAATAACTTAGATAATTTTATAATAAAACTTTAATTTCATGTAATTTATTCAAATTTATTTCCCAAAGTATTAATTAAATACCCAAACGAGTTAATTAAAATTTTATAAAAACCATAAAGTACGGATAAAGCGCCGTACAACAAGCAGATAAAGTTTAAATTTCGCGACGTAACTATTTGAATCGAACCATACAACCGCATCTTGACATATCGCTTTAAAAAAGAAAAAAGAAAAAAAGAAAAGAAAAATAAATAAAAAAAAAAAAAAAGAAAACGATTTAAAAACAAGTCAATAAACTCTCGAGTCGCGAGTGAGCCTCGACCTTCCTCAAGTAGTGATTTGGGTACCGGGCGGCGGCATCATCCACAATTTGCGCACATGCACGCACGCTTATACGGTACACACATACTCACAAGTACACGCCGGATCGATTAATCTCTCCCCCGCAAGTAAGCGCGAATGACTCACCTTTTCGAAGGCTTCCAGCGACGCTTGAGCACACCGAGCATTGAGGAGAGAGCCGGCAACGTTAACGAGGGCCAGACGCCAACGGACTTCCGCCTCCCCTTTCGGGCCCCTCTTGAGTCTCAAAGAATTCCAGCGCACAAAACAACACTGAAACACCGGCTATCAGAACAATCAGTGGCACACAACGGTACGTAGAGCAACAACCGATCACTTTTAATAAGCACAAGAAGCGAGAAACAATGATTCTCTCTCCTTTGTGGACCCCTCGTCTTCTCTCCCTTTCTCTCTTTTTCTTTCTCGCACTCTCTCGCTCTCTTCTTTTTCTCTTTATCCGCACCGCACTGTTTTACTATATATTCAGGCCTCTTTTTACACCATTGCGCTAACGAAAACTTCTTTTTCTTTAACGATGGTGCGCAGGCGAATCCCTCTATCCCATTTGTTATCGGACTCCCGCGAACGTGTTTTTTTTCCCTTAGCCAAAATAGCTAGGCTCGTTCAGGCTACTCGATGAGAAGACAAAAAAAAAAAAAAAAACATAAAATTCACGATTAAGTAGGAAAGAAGTTTGTCGTTTGATGCCTAGCGCGCAACTCTTACGCCCGAAGGGGCGAATCGATGCTTTCGCGCTGGTTCGCACGATTGGAGTCGCGGATTCATTTTTATCGGTGGTCCGTCAAAGCGAACGGATGAAATTCAAGGTCGAGCGAGAAAGCAGCGAATGAAGATATGTATGACGTTGAACAATCGATGCTCCAGTTACGTCTGCACCGAAATGTGCAACGCCGATTTCGAATTATTTATTTCGCGCTCGTCATACCCGCGATATTTCTAGAACGCGATCTTCTTTTACGTTATGTAATGATCTTACATGTATGAATTTCTTACGAGTAAACGAACGATTTGAGCGCGCGATTTATTTTTATCTTTTCGTGGATATTATTTGGATATACGAGCGATTTATTTTCGTATTGCGTCGCGAAAATTTAACTAGCTATTATTTTATTGTCGCGAATTATTTTATCATCGTTATTCAATAAAAGCTATCGATCGACAAAACTTGATGCGCTTAATTTTTAGATAAACAACTACAAAAAAAGTATGAATTTTGCAAGTAAAAACTCATTAGGTTGAAATAGACATGTGTCATAGTAAATTTTGACACCAACCACAATTAGGAAATGTTTCAATCTTAACAATTTTCCCTTTAAACTACACTGGTTGATTATCAAAACAATTTACGCTCATTGCATACGTAACATTAAAGGTAAAGATAATAAGTTCGCCACTGCGGGAACCAGCGAGTAATCGTCATCGATCTATGAAAGCACCGAAATCAACGTATCAAATAAAATACCAGCAGCTTTTCGCTTCTATTTTTCCCCTTCCGCAAGGCACGACAAAGTTTTTTCCCTCGCGTAGAAACAACAAACTCCCGGCAGTTCGGGATATCTCCCGCGGAGACGCGGAATCCCTCTCTCTTTCTCTCTCTCTCTCTCTCTTACTCTCTGCAGAAAAGGAGAAAAAACGAGCAGCGAACACAGCGCAGCGACAGCAGCGTTGGCTGGCGCGAACGCACGGTTTAGCGCGGTACCACGGCGTATAGTCGAAAATGGCGATAAAACGTCGGTAGTCGCACGCGCGAACCGGCTACACGCCGAGCTCGGACTGAACTGCGTGCGCCGCGGTGCCGGGCCGCCGAGGAGCTGCTCGCCAACCAGGAGGAGGACGGAGAGAGCGAGCTAGCGCGCCGCTGCTGCGTCGGAAATGTGAGTGTGTGCGAGTAAGGGAGAGGAGAGCGAGGAGAGGAGGAGCCGACATGAGAGGGCATGCGCGCTTGGTGCACCGAGCTGCTTAGCTCTTTCACTCCGCTGCCGAGTAGAGCATCGGAGGCGTGTATATATATATATATATATATATATATATATATATATATATATATATATATATATATATATATATGCGAGACTTTTTTCTTTTCTTTTACTCCCCCCTTCAACTCCCGCCACCCTATTTACCACTCTTTCTCTCTCTCTCTCTTTTTCTCTTGCACACTCTTGGATGACTCTTTCTATTTTTTATTCTGGCTCTCTGCATTTTTAGAATCCGTCGCATTTGTTTGAAATCCCTTCGATTTTGAAAGCTATCGTTCGCTTTGATGTAAATACAAGCCGAAATACTGCAGTAGTGATGCATTGAAAATATTTTATGGATGCTTTCGAAAATTATTGGTCGTGTACGTGTTTACTATTTGCGTCGATTTATTCTACAATATTGTTAATGCTAACATGAGAATGGATTGGTAAATAAAAAATAAACCTTTTTTAACTAAATTATGATGCAAATAAAGAAAAAATAATTTTTAGGTTGCTGAAACCACCAAAGGACCTTAAACTTTTAAATGAATGCAATACAACATGATATTCGTAACATTTTTTATGAAGGTAATAAAAAAATATCGAAATTATAAATAATATTCAATATAGGATATTTCAAAATTAATAATTTTGTTGTAGCATGAATAGAAATTCGTCTTATTTTTCCAAAGGAGTTATACTCGAAGTTATTCATAACAAATTAAGTTCAATTACCCAGGAATCTTTATAAAAAAAGGATTGTTAGCAGCTATGACGGTTTCACGATTTTTTTTCAAAATTTTCGACTTATTACCAAAAACAAATAATTATGACAAAACCACTTCATTCTGAAAGTTTGATTTATAATTTTTCTGAAAGTTAAAAAATGAATAATAACTTAAAAAAAAATTTGGCCAAAATTCAAATAATCGCAGGCAGTACCAGATAGAAATTTTGAGGTATTTTATCTGCTCGACTTATTGCATTTTTTGGAAATTATTTTTATTTATTTATTATTTTTTTTCAAATCATTGTTCATGTTTCAGCTTTTAAAAGAATTTTTCATAATTATTTATTTTCGATAATATATTATAAAATTTTAAATAAATTGTAAAATCGTCATAGCTCGGTAACTATCCATTTTTTACTCCCCGGTAACTGAACTCAATTTATTGGAAACAACCTCTAGTATAACCCCTTTAACTTCAAAGAAATAGGTTGAATCTATAATCCTGTATAATCCAATTGGAAAATTATGACTACTAAAACTTATCTTAAGAAAATTAAATTTAAATTAAAATCAACTCAGTTTAACCAGTTAACTGTGTCGCTCTGTTTGTCAGTGCGCATATCTGTGTGTCGCGAAAATTGAACGATGACGAGTATAGGTCGTCAAGCGCAGGGTAAGTGTCGCTGTTCAAATATTGCATGAAACAGATACGTTTATTTAATAAAATTGCGACTTTTATTATATATATACTCGTCATGACGAAAAATTCTGTCACTTTTCCGTGACGAATATACTCGTCGAACACGGTTAACTGGTTAAAAAATACTGTTACATAAAGTTTTATACACGGAAAATCTGTAATCTCTTTAGACCTGAATTATTTTAATTATTAATTTAATTATTACTAATAAGCATATGTTAGGTGTAATTTTTTTTTATTTTTCTTTAAATTAATTAATAAAATTAATTAATTAAAAAAAAAAGAAAAAAATAATCATAAAAGAATATAACATTCGAATTTTACGTGCATAATATTCTGCACATGGATTTCAAGAAGTTAAAATGATGTCAAATAATTGACATTTTTTATTCTGTTATTTTAAGAAAAAATTATGCATAAGTATATGTATATATATATATAAAACCTAAAGTGAAAACAACATTAATATTTACTGAAATTGTATTAAAATCAAGCTTAAATAAAAAGTTTAATTTCAAAGTAATTATTGTACGGATGAAGAAAAAAATTTATTACCAAGTTAATAAAAAAATTATATATTTTAATAATATGTAATAAATAATTTATTATAAAAAAATTATTATATTATTAGAATTTTTACTTACTCAAATACTTAACTTTATATGATTCACATTTTTTATTTTTTTATTTATAAAGTTATTTGAGTTTGCAAGAATAATTTTTGAAATAATTTTTTTATTTCCATTATAAATAAAATTATGTGTATTTTTTTATAAATTTTTATAATATTTCACGAATAACTTATGCATAATAGAATATTTGTTAAAATTCATAATTATAAATTATAATAGTAGGAATATTATTCTTATAAAGTGAGTTTAAAGAAGCGTTTGTGAATGTAGGACACAATAAATCACTGTAAATGCCTAAAATGCACCGGTACATTTAATCATCGATTTTTGAAGTCACGGACTGCTAATCTCTTTCGTTTTGTTTCCAACTATAATTACCCTCAAATTGCCGATTTTTTTACTAAAAAGTTTTTATTCAAGAGCGACAAGGTCGTTTTTAATCGACAAGATTAAAATATTATTAATAGTAGAAAAAAAAAAAAAAAAAAATTATTGCATTTAAGGATTATAAAAAAATCTAGTAATGAATTATAATCATTAAATTCTTATTTTAAGTGATAAAAATAAAAAAATCCTAAATATTAATTTTTTTTAATATGCATAATCCACGCATGTGGATTGTTATGCACATATACAGTCTGTCAAGTAAGAGCGTGGTCGTGTTAATTTATAAAAAAATTTATTTGATGAAACTTTCATATTTATATATACATTGTACACATTACAAACAATGATGCAATTTGGTCAATAATGTGTCCAGTCACCACCGGCGTCGATAATTGCCTGGTATCTCCGAGGCATGCTTTCTACTAATTTGACGGCGTATTCTAGTGTCAAGGATCTCCAGATCCGACGAATTTCGTAAAACAACTGCTTCAAAGTGTATGTGCGTCTTCCACGAAGCTTCCGTTTAATATATGCCCACACATTTTCAAAAGGGTTTGCATCGAGCGACTGCGACGGCCAATCCAATGTAACGATGCCAGATTGAGTCTTCCACTGAGTACAGAGCTTGCTGCGTTGTCTAGGATCGTTGTCCTCCTGCAGAATCCAATCTTCATTTTTTGTGATAAACCATCGTTTGGCAGATGGCAGTAAAGCCTTTTTGTAGATTTTTATCATTTTCTCGGCATTTAGGTTGTCAGTAAAGAGGTGCAAAGTGCTGAATCCCTGCTTTGAGAAGCAGCCCTAAAGATGCACCTTTATTCCATGTTTTACGGTTTACTGGACAAGCCTATTGGTGGAAGTTGACCAAGCTCGCGTGAGGACAGAACGTGCCCATATAGAACATTCATCAATAAGAATAACATTTTCAAAATCTCTATCAATATTCTCATGCGCCCAAGCGAGTCGCTTTGTCACATGTTTTTTAGTCAACAGAGGCTTCTTCATTGTGTTGCGCCATTTCAGATGATGAGTACGAAGATGGGTTCGGATAGTTTCGTAGGATATATCTAAACCTTTTGCCATTAATTTTGCTTGTCCTTGCCGCAGTGTTAAAGCAGGATTCCGCGAAAACAGATTCACTATTCTTTTTTCATCTTTTTTGTTCACTTTTCCTATCGAGCCACGTTCTGGTAAATCATCGACATTTTTAGCCACTTTATATCGCTGTATCCACTTCTGTACAAATGCCTTCGACTTTCTCATATATTTAGCAGCCGCTGATTGCGACATTTTGGGACCTTTCGGGTGGATGCAAAGGAACACAGCCTCGTAGCGCGACGCGTACTTAGCACTCATGGCGTTTAACGTGATTCTCTTTCAAAAGATCAACGACAACTGAATCTTTGTTAACAATGCATCAAGGACAAAGCTTTTTTCTATCGGCTTGCGAAGAAATTAGAGCAAAATCTTTCATTACCTGTCGGTGAAATCGACCACGCTCTTACTTGACAGACTGTATGTGTACACCTGCAATAGATTCATACGTAAATAGGAATATGTACATATATTTTTGGAAGGTACTGGAAAAGCGGACTTGCAATTTTTAAGATTTTTATCTGATATATGTGAGGATTAAAAAACACCGGCTTGATTTACATTAAATGCGACTGGAATAATGGACATACCTAGCAATACCTTTTTGTCTGTAGGCCAGAAGTATGATAGTTAATTTTTATAATTGATTATTTCTTTATACTTTTGAGAAACATAGAAATCTGCGTTAGAAAGGATGATTTGTTTTAACGAATTTATTTGAAGAAAATTTATAAAAACACGAAAAATAGATTTATAATCGAAACTTTTTGATCTACAAGGTCTTTTAATGTTCCTCTTACGTTCATTTGAATAATAAAAAGGATAAAATATAATATTTCATTGAATAACTATTATCTTCAGAATTAAATAAAAAAAAATTTGCCTACCTACATCGATA
Source organism: Chalcis sispes (assembly GCA_949987625.1). Classification (NCBI taxonomy): domain Eukaryota; kingdom Metazoa; phylum Arthropoda; class Insecta; order Hymenoptera; family Chalcididae; genus Chalcis; species Chalcis sispes. The sequence goes on from OX465095.1 coordinate 62,528,561, forward strand.
AGAAACAATGTAATTTAAAAGTTTCATGAATTTAACCTAATTTTAAGCAACTTTGCATCGTGCAAGTATTTTAACTGCACGTATGTTACACCATTTCTCAAAAGCGTTGACAAAAGTCTTCTCAAAGACAGTAAGTTAAAAAATAGATAGATATTGTGAAACGATATAGGCACGTCTATGTACGCGTCTAATACTAATAGATTTTGAACCCAGTTTTTAGTACAAATACAAAAGAAAATGAATAAAGTGAATTGAGGACTTAATAACAGAAGCTTCTAGATTGCAAAATTATGATTGTCTGGTAATTTTGTAAAAATGACAAGCAGTACTTCTTACCATTTTGGTAATTCCATTATTCTTCTTCTTTATACGTTTGTAAAATTACTAATTTTTATCATTAGCAAAAGTGTCAATTATTAACTCTTTTCTTTTTGATTTTCAAAAATATATTTAATAAAAATTTTTCAATTTCTGGTCAAACTGTTTCATTTGTCGCTAAAATTCATACTGTTTATTACAAAAGCAGCGAAGCATTCAAAGTTTATGTTGCTGTTGTTAATTCGGATTTTTTTTTTTAAGTCATTGGTAACGTTTTGATTTTTATCAATACGGTATTTGTAACGTATATTATTCTGCTCCTTTTATTGCTATACGTTGCTTACATCAATTAGCTGAAAATCACAAGCGCAAACACCATCTATTTGTCAAAAATTGATTCAGATAAAAAAATAATAGATGTTTCATGTATATTAATCAATTAAACCTTTTGTAACTTGTTCGATCAAACAAGTTTTATGAGATTCAATTAATTTTGCTTCAATCCATTGTTTTTCGCATTACTAAGCGAAAGAAAAGAGGAGAGAGACAAAGCCGCGAAAAAGGCTCTTACTAATTTGACGGGCGTCAACACACTTGATTACGGGAGTTGTGCAAATTTGCAGCAAAGATTTAATCCGTGTTACGCGAATTCAATTTTTATTTATTACAGTTATCAGGTTTTCGATCACGCACGAAATTTTTCTTCAATACACTTACGAAAACTCTCGTGCACCGACTCATACCTTCACCTTATTCAACTAAATATTAATTTCATTTTTACAATTTTTAAGTTGTAAAATAATTTTATTTAATTTCAAGAGGTATTTATGCCGCCAAGTTTTTCTCCGAGCGAGTCAACAAATTTTCTTGTTTTATTGTGGTTCAAAAACGACTGTTTTATTTTCTTCATATCCTCATTCTTTTATTTAATAAATAACAAAAACAAAGTTATCAGAGACTCTCTCAATGTAACTCATTGATCGAAAGTATATTCAGAGAATTAATATTTCACTATGTACAGTTAATTATTAAATTTTATAAAATTTACTGTTAAAATTGTTTATAAATTTGATTTTAAAAAATAGACAATTTTGCCTCATTTTTTTATGGTGTTTTAAAAATAATATTGAAATTAATTTTTTTCTAACTTGAAATAGAGTGGAATGAACGTATACAATTATAATATACGTTTTTATAAATAATGTAATACATTATTTAATGAATATTTTTATTTTTAATAATACATATATTTCTAACAGGATTTATTTTTAAAGACGTAAATGAAATACGTAAGTATACAGATTGAATGCAACAAATCAACGTCTTTAATTATCGTTCAAAAAATTTTATAGTAATTTAAAAAATATATAAAAAGAAATATAATTGGCATTTCATACAATACGATTTACAGCAGTTAAAAATGAGACACTTGGGACTATTCTCGTTCTCAAAGGTGCGCGAAGTATTTTTATAATACTTAACCCAGATTTTATGACACATGTAGTTATTTTCATGAGAAGGAAAAATTTTCTCATTCTCATTGATAAAGCAAATATTGTTTCTCTTATATTATCAATCCAATTGGTTAGCGATTTTGTAAATAAATTTTAATTTAAAAAGTCAATTATAATTATATCAACTTAATAGTATAAAATAATTTTTTCAATTATTCTTTTCAATTTGAAAATGCAAAGTTTGATAATATGTTATAAATTTTATGTTTAAAAAAAATTTATAAATAAATTTTAGTGAAAATAAAAACTATAATCTTGATTTATTATAATGTTTCTTAACTATTTATTAAAATAAAAAATATTGATTATAAAATATGTTATCGATTGATTTGGAATTATTTATTTAGAATATAAAACGGATATTCATTTACAGAATTTAAATACTAGCAAAGTAATGTCGACGAATATAGGCGTCTACATTCGCTGGTAATGCAGTCTGATGAGACTGTAACCAAGTAGTAATATACCGTTCGCAATCATTAAATAAAATGAAATATGTTTTTCCGATCAACTAAGCTCTCAGTAAGTATACCGACAATTTACCTATAGTTTGTCGCCATGCTCGTAATAAAGATATCAAACCCATGTATTTGTAACATTTTATGCTCTTTACCGGGACAACGCTACCGGAGATGCGAAACAATTACTAGCGGAAAAATCGCAAGTGAGAATAGAATTGTGCAGGTGGAAAGGAAAGGTGTAATGCTTTCTTCGAATGAAGTTCTACGAAAGCGTCACGCACAAGTGGAAGATAAAAGAAATTTATTACAGCGCCACTGGGGCGTAAACAAGCGTAAAATGAAAAATGAGAACTGAGAAACAAAGGTTATTCAAGTATTTAATGATTGTATAATGTCAAACAGATATTTTTTCAATTAAAATAAAAATTATCCAATTGAAGTAATGATTATAGGTATTTGTTTAAAAGAAAATTTTTCACATTATACGTTCACCTTCTCCATTGATAAAAAGATTTACAATTACGACTTGAATTTGTAATATATATTATAATAATTAGAATTTATTACATATTATTAAAATTTAACTAAATACTCTCAGCCATTTTAAAATTAATTAAAATTTGTTAATTAATAAACAAATTGAAAATACTTTTTACGAGTTATATAATACACGCTGCATTTAATTTAAAAGAGTCTATTTTATTATAATATTTATTATGTATTTTTTATATAAATAAAACATAAACGATGAAATTAAAATTTTTATATTGTTGGGATAAAATGACTGTATTATATTGTTCGGCAATTACCTTTGGAGACGCCTTTCGTCTTCTCTCTCTTGGCTGCGAAGCTCATCTCGATGTTTTCTCCTTCTTTATCTCGAAATCTGCGACGATATCCTTCATCCTTCATCCTTTCTCTCTTTCTCTTTCTATATGGATGGTCATTATTTCTCTCTTAGACAATACCTTCTTTCTTTTTTTTTTTTTTTTTTTTTTTTTTTTTGATTGAAAAGACAGGAGCAGCTTATCTTTAGTCTACCCGCTCACGCACTTTGCACACATTTACTGTTTCTTTTCTTTTGCACCACGCTCTTCACTTCGACACGTGCGTCTCTCATACGGATAAAAAACTAATAATTTAATAATGCGCAAGATGATCTAAACTTTTCGCGAGCGAAAGGCAAACTAACCGTCTTTCACGCTTCATTCTTTGTTCTCTTGTTGCCTAATTTTTCTATGTATCGCGGCACAACAACGCGGTTACATGTTCGTAAATAATAACAAACGTTTTTGCTTTCTAGGTGGCCTTCAAAACCGAGAACTCAGTCGAGACGCAAAAGGGTGTGAACATTTACGCCCTACGTCGATGACCCACTTTTCTTTATTATTTATATTTTTATTAAATACAAAAATTTATGATTAAAAGTACAAGTAAATTTTTACTATTTTTAAATGAATGTATTTTAAAAATTAATTGAATTAATTATTCATAATTATAATATATCGTAAACATAAAATTTTTGAATTATTTTGAAATATCCTGTACATCTATGAAGAGTTATAAAATATTAAAATATGTATTTATTTCACTTAATTTTATTTATTACAAAAATTTTATAAAAATCAAAAAAATTTAATTTTTATGTTTACATTTTTGGCAATTAATTAATATCGTCTTGAAGCTACCGCTTTTATTTATTTACAATTAAAAGGATGGCTTTTTGTCAAAGTATTTAAAAAAATTTAGTTTTAATTGGTCAAAAAATGTGAAAAAAATTATTTTTGCATATCTTGATAAAGTACGTATAATTTATTGATAAGTTAACTTTAATTGTTGTATCTTTTACATGCACATAATTTGTTTTGTTAAATAAGTTAATTTTAATTCGTAATTCATAAAATTTATAACTCCAAAAAAATGGTTCCGGCCAGGATCGAACTGGCGTCCTTCTGCGTGTAAAGCAGACGTGATAACCGCTACACCACGGAACCCAATTGATATGTCATTTATTATAAGAGCATTTAATATTTGCATAATTATTGTATTAAAATTTTATATTATTTAATATACAAATAACATCGTACAGTTACAATTATGCATCACATATTATTATAAACACTTAAAATAATATAAATAGACAGTTTTCTACTATATCTGATGTAGTTCTAGTTCAAATCGATAAAACAGGTTTCTATGTTCACTGAAAATACTGCAGATGGAAGCACGCACTAGCTTTCGAAATTCATTCGTATAGAGCTCATGTGGTACCGTGGCCACATAACTCTGTAAATGTTTTCAGCCAATAAAAAAGTTTTCTATCCTATTCTATTGATTCTATTTATTCTATAGAATATTTACGATACTAACTTCTAAATTAATATATATATATATATATATATATATATAATACAAATTATGAATGTCAGCTAATTTGCTACATGCTATAAATAAATTTAGAGCACATCAAAGTTAATAGACGATTATTATAACATTTTTTTAAATACATTTCATTTGGAGGAGTATTTAAATTTTAGAATTGAATTATTTGTAAAAAAAATATTTATTTAAGATATATTGAAGGAAGTTTATATTTTTATCAACATATTATATTTGGGATGTTTAAATTTTATTTTTTTTTGGAAATTTGTCAATTTTTAGTTTATAAAAAAATAAGTTTTCCTGTCGAGTATCAGTTTAAAATATTAATTTTTTAAAAAGTTATGCTCATTTATAAAAAAAGGAGTCAAATTTTTAAACCGTTGTATCTCAAATCTTGGATATCATTGGAATTACATAATTTTTTTTTTCAATCACGCCAATAATAATGAACTTTTAAAAATATATAATTTGATAAAAATTTCTTTTTTAAAATCACAAGAATTTTTTATAAACAAATTAGATTTTTTAATCGGGGAGCACGTACAATTTTCGATTTTTTAATGTCAAAATAAAGTTAAACGTCTCCTCTTTAATAGAAGCAATTGTTTTGCTAGATTTTCTTATGTCAAAATAAAGTTCAATATTTCCTCTTTAATTTTGTAAAAAAATCTTGATCGACAGTTTAAAAAAAATAATATTAAAGCAATTTAAAGTGAATTTTATAACTTAATGTTGCAGCGCCTACATAAAGCTAAGTGCGCCGGGAAGCGCTGAGCGTCAACTTTAAATGGTTCTAATATTTTTTCTTTGAAACTGCCCGACGATTTTTTTTTTTACGAAATTAAAAAGGAGACATTGAGCTTTATTTTGACATTAAAAAATCGAAAATCGTATGTGCTCCTCGATTAAAAAATTTAATCTGTTTATAAAAAATTCTTGTGACTTTTTTTTATAAAAAATTTTTTTATCATATTACAATGATTAGTATTCGAGATATAACGGTTTAAAAATTTTACTCCTTTTTTTTTTTAACACTAGATTGCCGGAGTAAGTCAATTTGACTTATTTATGATTTTAAAAATCTGCTGAAAATATATTTTAAAACAGAATATATATGTTAAAAATGTTTTAAATACAATTCTATTTTAAAGAAACTTTATTCAAAACAATTTTTACATATAAGTTTTGTTTTTAAAATATATTTTCCGCAGATTTTTAAAATCACAAATGAGTCAAATTGACTTGCTCCGGCAATCTAGTGTTAAACGCGCATAACTTTAAAAACAATCAATCTTCTGAGTTGATACTTGGCAGGAAATCTTATTTTAATATAAACTAAAAATTGACAAATTTTCAAAAAAAAAAAAAATAAAACCCAACTCCGAAATGTACTAAGAATTTGTTTGAACGTCCCATTTATACAGTTTTTAAAATCATTTTGAAAAATTAAAAAACGATATAAGCACATATATATCGGATTAATTTTGGCCTGAGTCACTTATCAGAATGTCAAGTGTTGCCGAAGAATTCAGTTATTGATACGAGCTACAACGTGAAAGAAGTGTATATATAGTGTTTAAAATCAAGTATTAAATTAAATCATGGAAGGAAAAAAAGATAATATGTATATAAAACAAAAATTGATTACTTTAAAATGTATCCATATAATAAGCTGTGTTGCTTTAATCGTGAGTGCAGTTAATTTAAATATTTATAACCCAAATATGAAATCAATGACTTTCCTCGTGAAAAGAAGACTTTTAGTGGGAAACACTATTATCTGAATAGAATATTGATAAAAGATTAGAATCTATTCGAAAATGTAACGATTAAAAAAAAATATGACTTTACATTGAATATTTATTCATATTCTGTTAAATTATTTAAATTTGTTATTAATAAATGTTTATAAGAAATCGTACCTGTTATAGGTACATTTCGATAAATATCTGTACAATATTGAAATGGTACTTTACTAGACACTAGTTGCGCATCATTGCTTTAATAATTTTGTTTTATTCAGGTTATAGGTGCGTTCTTATTTATTGTTTCTCTTTCAACAAAGTATAATCTTCAAGATTATAATCAGCTTATTGGCCATTACATCAAAATACCTATATTGACATCATTGGTTGGTGCACTAATTACAATTGGTACTGGTTGGCTTGGCATTATTGTTTCACTGCAAAATTGTTATCGGGGAATTGTTATAGTACGTAAATCTTTAATCTGTCAAATTTTATCAAATTAATAACTTATTATTGTTATGCATCATATTCAAATTATACTAATAATATCTGATTATATTTTTAGTTTTTTATTTTACTCTCTTTATTGTCTATTTCATCAATATTTGGCTGGATTTATTTGTATTATTCATTGGAATCACTTAACGGTTATACTTTTGATATTTTAACAAAAATGTTCAAGGAATATTACGAAAACAGAAAAGATATTTATATCCTTCAATCAAAGGTTAGAATTTTTATCTTAAATTGGATTATTAAAAGTTGATAAAAATTAAATTCATCTCTTTATCATTATAATGAATATATGTGCATTACTGAAATTATTCAGTATAATTTACAGTACTTTGTGACAGGTGGCCCTGAGAGATTAGGCCACCTGCCGTGCGATAAATTCTAGAACTCGCGGCGCGACGACACGAGGCGCTATCGATTCCTTGATCGATAACGCAGCGCGGGAAAACTGATAGGAGCAACGCGAGACGGGCAAGGGGGGATCTTCTCTTCTTGCCCGTCGAAAACGTAATCGAACGTACGAAGCCAACGGAACCGCTTTTTCCCGAGGATGACTGAGAAAAGTTAGATTCACCGCTCGCTAATTAACAGTAAGTGGCCACTTACCTAATCCGCGCGAATGCCGCGATAAATTCAACAGCGCGATCGCGATTGTAATATATTTAAGCGTTGCGAAGTGTGAGTAAGAGCTAACCTCTCACTTACGCATATTATTAGTTTTATTGTGTGTACGCGCGCGCGAGACTACACGTGCGTAGTCTCCCGGTTGGCCGCGACCAACCCGCCGACCAGCTTGCGAGGCTCAAGGCTGGTTCACGCGCCTTGCTACGTGAACATAACAAGGCGAGTGACTGACACGCAAGCGCAGTGCGTGTTTTGCGAATAATAATTGCGCGTTAGTATATTTTATGTTTGCAGCCCTCGGCAAGGGTTTCGAGTTTGTATGTAATTAATTTGTAATCGATATTAATGTCTTGACTCAATAAAAGTTCACTGCACATAACGGGTGCGCCTTAGTTTGCTTTTCTCCTTTCGAGCATCCCTTTTCCGAATACCGCCGCCTCTGCGGGCGTGTCAACCTGCTGTTGAGACGCATCTGGACTAACCGAGTCCGGTGGGGGAGTACCACCGACAGCGGGGCCTTGAGGTAAGGCCCCTCGCGTAGTAGAAAGCAGGATGCGAGGCGAATCCTGCGTTGTAATAGGATCGGCACTGCACGCGAGTGCCATTGCACGACGGCTAACGTCCGTCGGCACTCAAAGCCGCATCGCGGGATAGCTGCGTCCGCAGCAGTGCACATGTGCATGGGAGTGCCCCGCACGTGCATCAATAAAAAACCCCGTTACAACTTATAAAATAAAGGTATTTTGTATCACACGCAGACAAATTGAAAATTATTATTGACATGCAACATACAATTATTACATTTTTAATTTGTAATATTTTATACTTTTTCGTTAATTCATGATGTTTATTAATTAATCTTATTAACAAGAAAGTTATTCGGATAACATTTGTTTTACTCTATTTCAAATTCGAGAATAGTAGATATTTCTGAAGAATATGTCATGAATTTTTTTAAATGAAAAAATTATACATAAATAATTTTATTTTCAAAATCTTTCTAATAAATTAGATAAAAAATTGTATTGCTTAAATCAATAAAAATAAAAAATCTTTCTCGCATAAATTTACCAATCAACATATTGCAGTAATTTATTATAAAATAAAGATCGAAATTGTTTAAAAAGATAATATTTACAAAAACTCGAATTTGTAAAAAATATTCGACAAAAAATAACGGATTCTTTTTTCATCAAAATTTTTAGCAGTTAACTATATTTATATATTACTTTTATGATATAACTGATTGTTAAAATGTAACTTATCATATTTAAATTAAATTATCTATACTTGTGAAATAAAAAATTAATTATTGACTAGCAATTACTGTAATGAATATGACTGATACAAATATAAGATAATAAAAAAATGGTTCCGGCCGGGATCGAACTGGCGATCGATACACTTCTGCGTGTAAAGCAGACGTGATAACCGCTACACCACGGAACCTATATATTTATGTAATGCAATGCCTAGAGTTTACAAATTTTTTATTAAACTACGATAAAATATATATATTTTGATAAACTTTCCGTTAAATATTCAAAATAAAAATTTAATTATTATTAATAAAAATTTGAAGGACACAGATACAAAATTATTTAGATACAAGAATCGATTCACCATGAAAATTTATACATTTTTTTCTCTATACCTTCAAAGTAATATTTACGTATAACAAAAGTTAAATTTTTGCACTTTGTTACTATATAAAATAGATAAATGTTGATACTTATGAATGAACGTTGCTTTAATTCCACGTGGGTAAAATGTCAATTTAGCGCTCGTTGTACTGAAAAATATTGTTCGGTACATGTGCTAAAAGTTATTTATCGATTGGTGTGAATGTAATACATGCCTGTTCTGATATCAAAATTAAACTTATGCGAAAATGATAATCGAAATTAAGTAATGCCGCATCTTTAATTATAGAATATCTGAAACACGTTATTTGTTTAATTATTTAATATAAAACGAATGATTAACATAAAAAATCTGAAGTTAAAGCATGCAAGCAATAATGTCTTGATCTATTGAGTTAATTGACTCTAAAATAGTTTTTATATGAGTCTCTTAGCTTTATGATAATATAATGAACCTGAATATTCTTAAGTTTTTCACCATTCCAAAATTTGAGCATAAAAATAGAAGTTCACATTAATTTATGGATTTTTTTTTTTAATTTTATTTATTTAACCAGCATATTTACATTGTGTAAATTTCACAGAGGTACAATTGATACCTGTACGTGGGTCCGGTATGACAAAAAATACTTAAAACTTATTAAATCTAAAACTTTTACAAAAATAGTATGGTCTTATATGTAACTTATATTATAATAAACATTTTTAACTCTCGTAGTCTGTAACTTTTAATTTATAAATACGAGAGATTCTTAATAATCTATTGTATATATTCTAGTACATGTATCTATATTAGTTGGTTTAATATTCCTTTTTATCTTTCTTTTTCTCTTTTTTTATATGTTAAACATTAGTTTTAATCCAACTTTTTAATTTTTTTGTTATTGTCAATCAGATTCGTTTTAAATTTAATTTTGGCTTCATTTATTACTTTGTCTAAAACTTTTGTATAATTTTTATATTTCTTTTTTTAAGGGGGGAAGACCCTCCAAACAACAGGTTTTTCAATAATTTTTTACAAAAAACTGAGAGTATTTATTACATTGTATGAAATTACATATTGACATTGATGTTCAAATGTATACATATAAACTTTTTATAAAAAAAAAAAAAAAAAAAAAAAAAAAAAATGGCGGCGCTACAGCTGCTCAAACTTGGCCTCTTCAATTTGCATTGTGGAATGCCCAGCCCCTTGTAGTCAGCTGAAATCAAGCAATAAGTTATTTCGCTTTGTATGTATCTACTTCTAACGAAAAAAAAAAAAAAAAAAATGAAAATTTGAACACAATAAAAAAATTACACTTTTTTTAATAAACAAATTGATCAAAACAATATATTTAGTAATAATTATAAACTTTTAGTAATATTCAAAGGTAAATACGTTAAAGAATATCTGTGCAAAATTTCAAGTTGCTATCTTAATTACCAGGCTGTTCAATAAGTTTTGCGGTTCGATAAGAAAAACACAATTTTATGGTTTAAAATACACTTTATTATTCAGTATAGTCTCCCTGAACATCAATACACTTGTTCCAACGAGATTCCAATTTATGAATTCCACCCCTGAAGTGAGAATCAGGAAGGGCTGCAAAATACGCTTCCACATCTGTTATGACCTCATCATTTGATGAAAAACGCTTTCCACCCATGAATTTTTTTAGGTCTGGAAATAGATGGAAGTCGTTAGGAGCCAAATCTGATGAATACGGTGGATGCCCCAACAATTCGAACTTTAATTCATAGATTTTAGCCATTGTCAAAATGCTCTTGTAACACGGTGCATTGTCCTGATAAAAAAGGATTTTTTTCTTCTGCAAACCGGGTCTTTTGTCACGAATTTTTTCCTTCAGCTGGTCTAAAAGGTTACAATAATATTCAGAATTTATTGTTTTACCAGTTTGCAAGTAATCCACAAACAAAATTCCTTTCGCATCCCAAAAAACTGATGCTAACACCTTCTTGGCCGATTTCTGGACACGAACTCGTTTCGGAGCCGAAGAACCAGGTTCACACCACTCTTTAGCCTCTTGTTTTGATTCAGGATCATGGTAATAGACCCAAGTTTCATCCATAGGGCTGAATCGACGCACAAAATCCATTTTATCCTTTCGAAAACGCTCTAAATGTTGCTGAGAAAGTCGCATTCGAATGTGATTTTGTTCCATTGTTAGCGAATGCGGCACCCATTGTGCACACAGCTTTCTGAAACCCAATACTTCAGTCAAAATATTGCTTACACTGCCCAATGAGATGCCTAGGGCTTCTACTAAATCTCTTTCAGTCACTCGACGATTTTCCAATACGATATCCTATATTTTTTCTACGATTTCTGGTGTTATTGCTGTTTTTGTTTGTTGTTGACGTCCTTGACGTGGATCGTCTTCAAGGCTTGTACGACCACGTTTAAATTCAGCAACCCATCTTTCTACTGTACTAATTGAAGGCGAAGAGTCCTTATACACTTTCAACATTTGTCATAAATTTCCTTTGCTTTTAAACCTTCTAAAAATAAAAATTCAATCACTGCAAAAAAATACTGTGACATGTCGATACTAAATGGCTTGTAAACAAAGAATGAATTGACAGATTGAAATGAAACTTCACATACGTTCATATGAAGAGTGTGCCAACATAACAAAAAAAAATTTAGGCTAGTAGCAACACCCTCTCTTATCAAACCGCAAAACTTATTGAACAGCCTGGTATTTTTCAAGTCATATTTGACAGCGCGGAAAAAAACATGTTTTCAAAAAAACGTGATTAAAGTTTTCGTTCTTGTAAAGAAGAGTTAAAAGCAATTTATAGTTACCCAAGCTTAATCTGCGATGCCAGGACCATAAAGCAAACTTTCTACTTCGAAAAAATCATTCATTACGTCTGCATTCTTTTCTTTCTGTACAGTTCTGGCCTCTTTTGTCGAATTTAACGAACGCCGCTCTTGCCTCTTCACTTGATTGAAATCGTACGAGTCTGCGAAAATTTTACATTCGAAGCTTATTGTTAAATTCAGGTCACTCATGACTTTGAGTACTAATGAGTAGTCATCGTTAAACAATCCTGCAGCTAAAAATGCTGCGATTTCAATAATTTTTGCGCCACCTATGCAAGTGCTTGAGAGCTAGACGCCTTACATATTTTTGGCTTATGCAGCGTTGTATTTACACCACGAGTCGACGCCAGTGGGACAGAACTGATGTTGAGGCTTTTTATCAGTGGAGATCAAGTAATATGTAGCCATAATCTCTTTTTTTCATATCATCTTTCGACTGCGCACTTCTTCGTATCGCAAGGCCATCGTATTTTGTTAACTTTTTAATCAAAGCATTGGTTAGTTTGCCTTTTCCACCGAGCTTAGTGGTCTTTTTTTAAATTTCGAAAGCTTTTCTACGTGACCTACGCATTCACTTTTTTTAACTTCAACGCCTTCGTATGGACTAGCATCTAATATAGCTTTGAATGTTTTTGTGACGCCATCTTCAACATAATTAATGTAACGTACCCCATACTTTTTTTCTAAACAGCAAAACATCTTAAGAATTGCATCGACTTCCATCTTGCCTGCAGAGCCTTTGTGATTGATAATACAACTTTCTTCGTGATCAACGCTTTCTGGATTGTCAGAGATATTTTGAAAGTACGTACATGCTTGGCAGTAGCTGCTTTTCACAATTAAACCAATTACTTTTCTCGAATAATAGGCTATTAGCGCAGTTATGCCGTACAAAAATGAGAAGCCGCGCTTTTTCCAAGATCCATCACCGCTAACAGTAAAATTTAGTAAAGGTTTTCCTTTTTCCTCGTTTTCTCTTTTCTTGTCTTCAATTGTATTTTCACATATGCCATCAAACAATTTCTTGACGGAAGTATGTAATTGTTCGATAATGCATTCATTAGCATGTTTACTTAGTCCGCTGCCTAAATTCATTACGCTACAAAAAATGTTTATACCTTCTCGAGCGACAACAAATAAGCACATTGCGAAAACAATACATCTATTTATTTCATAAGCACGATGAATAAACGGGCTTGATGAATTAAAGTAAAGAACCACATCTACAAGTCCTTTGTCACCTGATTGTCCAAACGATACTTTCTGTTTGCGCACTAATATATCGGCAAGAGCAAAAAATAGACTAACAAACTCAATGATTCTGTGGCAAAAACTTTGGCTAAAATATTGTCCGGCGATGACTCCAATTTTTTTTGCAGATACACTAGCTTCGTCGTTGGACACTTCGTCAACTTCCATGTTTGGGTCACTGGAAAATTGATTTCTTTGAAATTTCTCACGGCGACGATAGTTTTAACGATAATTTGGATTGTTATGAACTTTAAGACTCATTTTATTAAGTAATTATTCAAAACGCGATTCAAAATAACCACACGAGGCACTGGACTGTATACTAACAACAAGCCGTTTCTCATCTGACAGTGTGCAAACAAAAACAACAGTTACACAATCCGAATAATCGTTTGAACTGCCCCCTATTTTCCAAAAAGTTAAGTACAATGCTTATTTTGGTAAGAAATCAAAAGGTATAGGCCGTAAAGAGCACGCGCTCGCTTACCTGCTTTCGATACTTTCGACGCTCATCATTTCAATGACTTTCTAGGGACTTTTTAGACTTTCTTTTGAGCTTAAAACATTGAAAATATATTTTTTATGCTGTAAATGAATTTTTAAAGCACAAAAAAAAAAAAAAGTGCAAAAATTGAAAGTTCTGGAAGTCTTTTCCTCTTAATATGATATTATCTGGATTTTTTTTTCATATTTTGTATATTTTCTTTATGTTTACATGAGATAATTATACCTTTAGTTATCCAACTTTTCCTTGGAGTCATATTGGATTTTTTATTTACCGTTATCTTGCTTTTAGTTGCTAAATTTACACATATTTTAATTTAATTTATTAATGATTTTACAGCAATATTGGCATTATTTACTGTTCTTAATATACCCCAATTTCTTTTACACGTTATTTTCTTTTATTTTTTATAATCAACATATATTATAATAGCTAAATTTAAAATAACCACCGTATGATTGATAAAATGCATTTTATATATTACATTAACGAGAATATTTAAAATATTCTTATAATTAAGTTAAAAAAGAAGGAAAAAAATATATACACATTATTATTAGTAAAATATTTAAGAATGTTGTATGCAAATGTTTTCATGAACATATTTTGTAAAACTGTATATTAAGTTATCAATGTTTACTTATTTTAAAATGTTTAAATTTATTACCTGTTTTAGTTTCATTGTTGTGGAGTTACTGGGTATAAGGATTGGTTTAACATTTTAGAATACATTCCCGAATCATGTTATACGAAAAGACAGAGTTGTGATCTTACGCATGACTTGAATATGCTGTATCCACAAGGTTGTTATTTTGCTTTAAAAGATTTAATGCTCTTCTATACTATTCTACTGTTTACAATATTGATTACTGCCGAGGGATTTTTTGTAAGTTAAAACAATATTATATTAATTACTATTCATTAGAAAAAATAACAATTCACTGATATTTAACCTTGACGTTGCGTTCATTACGTTGAGAAATTTTGTTTGATATTGAAACTTAAATCTCGATTCTAACTTTACTCATACGAGTATGTAAAAGTGACACTCGGACAAGAATCACTTCCTTTACACTTGTATCATAAATCGCTATTATCAAATTTGAGAATAAAAAATCTTAATATTTGTTATGACTACCAGCGATTTAACTTGGTTTGAGTGTGAGTAATACGTTTCAGAGTTTTTACGAAAACGAGCTTGTTTCGATATTCATCGCAAAAACTAGCATTATTTGGTTTTTACCGCAATTAATTAATACGTTTCAATAACTGAAATTATTTTCGATTTTCTTTCATGTTCGTTTTACCTTATGGCTTTATTTTTACTCCGAAATTTTTTTTTTTTTATTTTTTTTTACTATGCTATTTAAAAAAATTAATAAAAAATTAATCAAATACTTTTAATGCAACGCTTGCATATTTACCATTTCACCGTTGAAGAATAATAAATTGTGACATCAGAGATATTATTCGTTTTACTTCAACGAGTAAATAAGTTTTTACTATTAGTTAAAATCGAAGTACGCTAGTTTTTGCGTTACTTTTCATAAGAAATTTAAATAATATTACTTTTCGTAAGCAGCTTTGATGTACAAACGTACATTCATAATAAGCACAGTACATAAATTTAAATAATAAGTTAAAAATTATAATATATTAGTTTTAATAATATTCGGCATTGCTTTTCACTGCTGCAAATATTTATGCATCTTATTTTTCACTTAAAGACCTCGCGCGATAATTTTTTTATCCGTTAAAATTATTTTATAAAAATTGTAACGTTAGATTCATGTAAATTTAACTTTATTACAAGAGATAATTTTATTAATTAATTAGCTAAAAGAAACTATATGTGAGCTTTTGATTTTATATTTTTCTTGTAAATTGTCTTCAAGGCCTAGAATGACATACGTAATTTTATGGATTATACAAATTTCGAAATTTATTTAAAATTTTGTATATGATGAACGAGCACATCATCGAGTAGGTTCTACAAAAATTATGAAAATCATCTTTAAAATACTTTAAGGGTTTTATAACTAATAAATATAAGTATCCCAACTTTTGAAGTTGTTAGCTACTTGGTGTTATTTGCATTGCTTTTGTGATTATTGATTATAATATTCATCGCGAAACTTATGATTTTAATGATTTTTAATTTTTTATAATACCTATTATACTGATTTTCAGATTACATCTATTTATTCATCTAACTTATTGTGCCGAACATTAAGAGAAAAAGAAAATCATAAGTTATCATCTTTGAAAAAAATTGTGGAAGAATATTCAAAATCCAATAATCCTCTTGCACAACCATCAGCTCCATTTCAAGACTTGAACAATTGCACCGACTCACATATGTTGAATACAAGTTCAACAATAAATTATACTAATTATTATCAGCAAAATGCCGTGCCTCGTTATTGAACACCAGCAACTCAAGAATATGTAATTGACAGGTAAATATTCAATAAATTTATTTACATTGTTTTAATTAATCACTGCGATTGAAATTTTAATCTCAATTTTTTTCATCCAAATAATCTTATAAATAATAATCGATTAATTAATGCTTACTGATATCGTTAAACGGTTTAAGTAATTTAGAGTTATAATAAAAAACAACACGTGTATCTGTATCTTACATATACTGAATAATTTTTCATGTTTAAATTTTAAAAATATTTACTGTGTAAATATTAACATTTTCAAATTGATATATAATATACGTTCTCGATACGAATTTATTGTTATGCAATTATTAAATTAATAAAACTTAATTGTTAATTAATTAATACTTTTATTTTAATATTTAATAATATCTAGTGTAATGATACTATTATAATGTTTAAAAAACTATTGACGTTCTAATAAACTTCTTAATAACTTTTTTTTTTTTTTTGTTTCAGATCAAAATTATCTGGATACAAGGTGGCAAGTGAACGTTCTGATAATCCTTATCCATTTTTAACTTTTCTGTACTGATTGTAAAAATTATAAAATTAAAATATATTCAATATTAAATGTAAAACAAATTATAAAAATATGATTTAAATTAAATTAAAAACATGCGTTTATAAATTGATGAAAATTTATCAATATTAATTTAATCCAACAGATAATTAATATAATTACACAATTGATGATATTAGCTTAACATGCCTAAAAAAACTATAAAGTACTTCTTGTGCTGAAATTCGATAAATTTGATTTTATCAATGTTTCTAATTAGTAAATTTTATTTAATTTTTATATTTTTTAACGTGTAACAGACAAAATTAAGATTACTTGAGCCAAGCAAGGCATCAGGAGCTGCGCGCATATATACGGAAAGTAACGCGATTAGCGGGGAAGTCAGTAAAAGACGATGAACATAAACAAATCGCGAGCACTGCCGAAAAAGTTTCCGAAATAAATACGGCAGATGAGTCCGGGACTTAGCCGATTACTAATCTTCATACTGCACCGCTATCCTCGATAAAAATTGCCCATCTGCAAGGACGAACGCTAGCTTGCACTTCAACATAATCTGAAACGTACGCTAGCCGGATCCTCGTCGAACAATTGAAAGGGCAATGCTTCGTAATACAAGAAAAAGATTACGTAACGGTAAACAACAGAATAATTGGTAAGATCCGGACACGGTCTTATAAACAGGTCTGGAAATTTAACCATCCGACAGATTGCATAAAGTGGCGTGGTCCTTCTAATTATTTTTATTTACTTAAGGAACCTAGGGATGATAAAAATCAAGCTTTTATATTCTTTTATAAAATATCTTGAAATTATCTTATTTATTTAATAATGAAATAAGCAAACACAAATTAAAAAATATTTCGAATTGATATTTTCTATCAAAATTTTACGCACGATCCATACATATACATATATAGTCATATTGTATGTTTTTTCCAGTTGACTCTAGTGTTGGCTTTTTTAGACCGACGTTTCGTGAACATTGCGGTTCACTTCTTCAGAGCAGACCTGAAACTGATAGTTTTAAGTATCGAGGTCTCTTATATAAAGATGGCCTTGACAGTGGCAGAGATGATGGCGAGGATAGTCATTCTGTGATTTTAAAAAGATTATAACTTATAATATTTTATATTTATTTCACTTTTGACAGGGATTGTATAGCCAATACATCCTTAAGTAATTTTTGAAAATCCACCCTCATCGGTTCCTCAGTGTTTTTTGATATCTTTATATCATACTTTTTTCATCATCATCATTTTTCATGAGTTTTACATCTATATGGCATTAGCGTCTAATTTTAATTAGCAGTTTTTAACATTCTAAACGGTCTTAAAGGAGCGTATCCGTATCCGCAAAGAGAGAAATATTTTTCTATCCGTTTGCATATTTTCCTTTGTATAAACCATATTTGAATAATAATAAAATGTTTATTTTTTATTTTAAAAGGTCTTAAATTTAACATTTACAGAAACCTAGTCAAATAATTTATTTATAAAAAAATTTATATGTATCCATTTATAGTTATGTATCCTTAATATTTTCCTTTAAATTAATCTTATTAATTCAACGTTAGATATTAATGATTTTTGAATATTTTTCATAATTTGCATAGTAGAAGACATTCGTTCGTGTTAAATGTTAAGATTCAAGTTCAGCGATATTTCTCATAAATTTCGATAAAGACATGCAAATTATTTAAAAGAGTCGTTGCGTAGGTATCAATAAACTTGAAAAATGTTGAGATTGTAGTTTTATGAAGAAAAAAATTACGAATATTATATACATATAAGTTTTGAAACATTTATGTAAATATATCCAAGACAGTATTCTGCCAAACTTTACTGAAAATTTGCCGCTTTCCTGGATATAAATTCTCATGTTAAAATAATGCACTATAGATAAAAAAACGCTGGTGAATATTTTTGTCAAGTTTTTTTATGAATTCGTTTTCATGTTTTTGCAATTCGCGCTTTTAAAATTCAAACTTTTAAATACATGCAAAATTTTATTTAAAACATATTTTCTTGAATTACAATAATAATTAAGCGATATTATATTTTAAAATTATATCTAGTATTTTATAAAATAGATTACGCAAGTCACGCATAAGAAGTTGAAGATCAAAAGGCAATTTTAAGTCTTCCCATTTTCCTTGAACTAATTTTCGCCGACAAAAGTTTTGGTCTAGCCAAACTTAGAATAAGAAACAATTATATCACTTGCACCTCAAATTTTAGATGATAAAAATATTATGAAAATTAAAAGTTTAATAAATGTAAAATAAAAAGTCGCGAGTACGCTGTAATGGAAAAAAACCGAATCGAATCTCCGTAAAAGCCGAGCGCTCTTTTTTTGCCTCAGCCCATAGACATAGCTATAGATGGAGAACGAGTATTCCGTTTGTTCGAAAACTGGTCGAATGAGCGTCGAATTCGACTTTGACTCTGATAATGCTCGGGGTAGCGGAGGATCCTTTCGGAATCCAATGAAGCGAACGATCTTGGAAATCGATCGACGGAGGTTAGTTTTCGTAAGTGGTTCTTTCGAACGGAAAACGCCGAGATTTAAGATCGGCACGCGATTGGTAAAGCCGCTCAGTGACTTCGTCGTGTGTCGTTACATCGGTGAATTTCTATGGTTACTACGGTACACCCCGGCCGAATTTTGGTGCTCACGATGAAAGAAAAAAAAACAAATATAGGACGACATCTGTCTCTGTCTCTGTCTGTCTGTCTCTCTCTCTCTCTCTCAACGCTTTTCCCATTTGAAGATGGTTATTTTAGTTTTTTATTTTTGCGCGCGTGTCTCTTTTTTGCTTGTTGACGTAGGAGTAACCTCCACCGGTTACTCCTTCCCTTTCAAAGTTAGTTTTTTAGCGGTTCGTACGAGTGAGAGAGCGCTATCTCTCTCACTCTCGTATACAGGGCGAGAGAGTTGCGTTCTCTCTCGCACCCATAGAAGCATAAGCGCGCGTGAGTGAGAGAGCGGTATCTCTCTCACTCTAGTGGCAGCAGTGCGGGAGAGTCGCTTTCTCTCTCGCACTTGCGGCGTATACGGCGCGCGCGCGAGTGGGAGAAACCTTTATCTCCCACCCGAGTTAGATCGGCGCGAGAGAGTTGCGTTCTCTCTCGCACTCGCGTAGGGCTAGGCGCGCAAGAGTGGGAGAGCGCTTTCTCTCTCACTCCTACGGCGCAGTACGGGAGATCCGTTGTCTCTCTCGTACTCGCAGTAGGAGCGGCGCGCAAGAGTGGGAGAGCGTTCTCTCTCTCGCTCCAACAGGCTCCGTGCGGGAGAGTGTTCTTCTCTCTCGCACCCGTACGTTAGACAGCGCGCGCGAGTGAGAGAGGCCGTTCTCTCTCACTCTCATAGGCGTAGTGCGAGAGGCGTTCTTTCTCTCTCGCACTCGTAGAATACGCCGCGCGCGGGAGCCGTTCTCGCGCATTATATCGCGCCTCACCGCCTGCGCTCCTCGTACGCGGCAATCACAATTTATTTTGCTTTCTTTTATCTTTGTAATTATTATTGTTACTTAATTTATTATTTATTATTTCGTTTTTCTATTAAATTATTTTATTTATATTTTTGATTTGTTTTCCTGTTTTTTTCTCTCCTATATTATTTTTCCTGTGTTTTTGTTTTGTTTATGGTGCGAGCTTCTCTCGCTTAAATTATTTAATCTTTTTCTTTCTTTTTATTTCACTTATTTTACTTTTCTTTTCATTTTTTTTTATTATTTCTGCGACGAGGAGCTTTCAGCTCTCCTCCCGGATACCGCCCTCTCCGAGATCAACTAGCCAGGTGAGGACGACGCACGAGCCGCGCAACGACGATTGCGCGGCGTTGCAACGGGTAAGTTGGGTCAGTAGACCGGCTTCTCGAGCCTGGACCCAGGAGCAAAGTCGTCCGAGACTTTAGCTTCTAACAAGGGGGCGCAACGGGCATTTTCGCGCCTTTTGCGGATTGCGCGTTCCCCGAAGCTAATTGCTCCTGTGGCAGGTAACGCTAAATCTGCCACCCCGTTACAACTGGCGCCCGACGTGGTGCCCGACAAGGAACAAGATGCACGTCACCAAAACTGTAAACGCGCGAGAAAACGCGACGAGGATTCGGCGCGTTTCAAAATGGCGGAAAACTACTCTTCTTCTCGCGAAAAACTCCGTAAACGAAAAATATGCGCGTCCTAATTGACGGAGCAAGACGAACTAACTGGATTTCCGTGAACACGCTCATTGCAAAATGAATGGATCTACACCCATTGCACTAGATAAGCCGACCACTGCTACTGCAGAAGGTACTATCCCCAAACAACATCCTGGTGGAAATAGTACTGGAAACAGAAAGCGTGGAGGCCAGTCGAAGCGCAATCGTGATAACACGAGGCTGGAAGGAAAGCGCGAGAGCGAAGGATTAAAATTCCTCTCCGCGATGCATAAAAGTATTGACGATAAATACTTTTCAGGCGAACGCGAGAAACTCGCTGCTCTAGCACAACGAGAGCAGTTTTATAAGCGAAGACTACAAGTTTCAACGCGTGGCGTCGGATTGTCGGTTGCTTCAACCATAATATCAACAAAACTAAACAAGACCCCAATCCCGATCGCCAATGTGCCTGCATATGCAATGTATCGCGTATTTATTGCTCTTGCTGAGGTCAAGCTTATTTTAGCTTACCAGGAAGGCGTTTCAGGACTAAGAATGTCCGACGAAGTAAAAGGTCTATTCATGGACCCAAGTATGTTTGCGACTGTTTCGTCTCTTCTCCGTGTTCCACGATGCTTTGCGAATCTGCTGGAGACCCTAGGGTGCTATTCGCATCAAGACGACAGTTTTGTGCCTGTACTTCCGCTGGACCGATTTCACCGAAATCGTTTGATCCCCGACGCTGGGAACCTCACCCTTACCAATCTTCGTGCGACCGTTGAGTCCCTTTCGAATCGAGAGACTCCAGTCCAATCACGTGCTCGATTTGTGGCTGCCAATCCCATTCCTGGCGCACAGTTTGAAAACGATCTTCTCATTAATCCGGATGACATCATTCCGGTTGATTATGATCCATGTCTCCTTAAGAGAGTCATAGTTACTCCCGCCGTTTACCCGCGCTTGCTTGAATTTCTTCACGTTGACATTCAGAGCACTGGGCAGAAATCACATTGCGTCATCACCCGCGAGGGCCATCGGAATGTGATTTCTTCGCCCTTAACGTGTGTAGAGGAAGCTGAGAGCAGGTAGGAAGGATTAAAATCGCGAAGCACGAACCGCACGCGTAAAATATTTTAATTATAATTTTTTTTTCTCTTTTCTTTTTTTTTCTCTTCTCGTCTTTTTCCCAGTAGAGCGGGCGAAAACGAGAAATTCGTATTTTCGATTGTCAAGAGCACACACAAGGGGTGCGGAGATTTCTGACCTGCGCAACAGCAAGCGAGTAATCTGGCTTGAGAGTGCTCTCAGAAAATATATTCTTTCCTCTGTTTTTTGTCTGTTTCAGGAAGAAGAAATTTATTTTTTTTAAATAATATATATATATATATATATATATATATATATATATATATATATATATATATATATCGATATTCTGAGCACCCTCAAGGCAGCGCAGGATTCTTCTCCTAGCTCTAAACAAATTGTGAATTAGCAAGGAGAAGAATCGTTCCGGCCAGCAAATAAATATTTAAAATTAAAATTTTGTTTTTTTCTCCTTCTTGGGTTGTTGAAAAACATTGTTTGAATTTTCATCCAGCTGGCACGGAACTAAAGCGTTCACGCGGACCAATAATTGCTCCTGTGGCAGGTAACGCTAAATCTGCCACCCCGTTACAATGTATATATTTTATAAGTGCACAAAAAATTTATCACATTAATTAATGCTTTCAATTGCAAAATTTAATTAAGCACTTAAAGAAAAATTTAGCAATTTATATTTATATTTTAATTATTATTATCGTTATTAGATGCAAAAACATTTCATCTCGAAAATTAATTTTCAACTCAAAAGCAACTTTCATCATCATTAAGTTTTTGTAAAATTTTTAAATTTCATTTCCATTAATAATTTTAAGAATATTTTGTAAAGTTTAAAAGTATAAATTTTTACAAGTGTATATGTCACGTTTGAGAAATCATTTATAGTTTAACTATAGTAAGTTTATATAATTAAATTAATTTGACATATTTATAATACAATATTTAAGTACTTTGTTGGAAAATTTATGCAGTATTTTTTATGCCAAAAAATTGTTCTTTAATTTAAAGTACAAATTTTAGCGTGAAGTAAGTAACGAAGAGGATGAAAATAAATTCAGTCGTCTGCAAAGAAGAAGCTGAATTTGGCCAACTTCCTTCCGGAGACCTGTAAACAAAGCAGAGAAAAAAAATCGTTAAAATTCGACTACTTTGTTATCTGGATTAATGCCTATTACTGTAGGAAGGTAGTACACGTTCCACTAAGAAAAAATCTTACGTCTACTTAGATCTATTTAGTATTCCGTTCGCTCATAAGCAAATAAAAAAAAAAAAAAATTAGAAGACTTTTTTAGTTCAATTCTTATAACTAATATTTTTTTAGAATGAAATGAACACGTTATCTTATTACAATATAATATTTTATTTTTAAGTTTCTAACATTGTAACTTTGTATTAATGTATTTAATTTTCTTATCACATTGTTTTAAAATGTCAGTGTAAGTAGTGATTTTATTTATATTTGATATTATATTTATTGATTTCAGTGCAAATAGAATTCACAATTATTCTGTATTATATGAGTTATCACATTAATTAATGTCTACGGTTATGAATATAATTATTTTTAACAAAAATTTCATCTATTTACGAGTATATGTTTTATGTAAAATTATATCTAAAAAATCATAAGCGAATTTTCTGAATATAAACATTTATATTCGATAAATTTTCCTTGTCGTAAGCATAAACTTATAATTAAGAAAATATATCTGAAAATAAAAATAATTAAAAAAAAATGAAGTTGACTCGATGTTGACATGCGGAAAACTGAACGTACCGATAAATGTGAAAGGGCCATGTTGACGGGTTTTTAAAGATCTTATATTTATTAAAATATATTATCACATTATATATATTTTTTTTGATTGAAATTTTAAATAATGAGCTTTGAAATACAACTGAATTATTAGAAAATTTTTATTATTAAATGAATAGTTACGATAAAGATACTGATTATCAATTTTCTTAAAAATTATTTTAAATAAATGTAAAAAATTTTTAATTTTCAATGAATATAATTTCAATTATACTGGTGCAATTCCTCAAAATCGATCAATGTCTCCGCTATATACGTTACCAACTTCCTTAAATTCATCATTAGGTTTTTTTCCTTTAATGATTTTAAACTCAGGTTATTATTCAATGAATTGTTAGGGATAAAAAATAAATATGTATCTTTTTAATAATAATAAAAAAAATAAATAAATAAATAAAAATAATTTAATAATAAAATAAAATTATTATATTTTCTCAAATGTTTGAAATCATTTATTTTTTAGAAGAAAGATATATCAAAAAACTTTTTTTAATTTTTTCAATCGTTTACTAAGAAACTAATTAAACTTCGCAGAAATATTTTAATTTATTAGTATTTTAATTAAATTAACATTTATATATATCATTTATAGAATATATTCTTATAAATACTTATATCATTATTACCATTAAATGAAAATATAAATTTTTAACGATGTGTTTCAATATTTTATAACGAGAAATCAATTGTTAGTCTAAATGGCCGTTGATCTTAGAATGAGTAATCGTTTAAAAATTCTTAATATTGATTATAAATAAATTTAGAAATATTAATATAATGGTTTAGATTTATTTTATCGAAAATTTTATGTTAAATTACTTAGAAAATGCATTCATATTTTTTTTATGATTTAGTAGATTTAGGGTGTTTTGTATACAATGCATTTTTATTCTTTATATATAAATGAAAAACAACGTTTAAGGAAAAATATAATACGGAAGTACATTGTAACCATAAATATTTTTTGAAAAGGTTTCGCAAGGTAAACAAGATTGATATTAGAAGTTCTATTACAGTGTTTATAGTCTTAATTGAAATAACATGTACGCATGCATTATTATAAAATCAATAACTATCTTATCGTCACTTTTGTAGCTGTGAATTTGCATAAAGGCAAAATAAATTTCAATGATAAATTTATTAATGTAAACATCAAACGAAATATTAGTCTTTTGATTATATGAAAAATTAAGATTAATATTTATAATTTCACTTAAAAAAGTTTTACAATAATTATTGTTTATCTTTTTATTTATAATTTTAATTCAGAATTTTTATAAAATTCCATACTTACTATTTTTGTAATTCATTGATCATTGTAAATTCAATTAAATTTAAAAAAAAAAAAAAAAAAAAGAAAGAAAAAAAAGAAAAAGAATCGACTTATAAAAAAAAAAATTTAAACATATTATTTTAACTTTCATTTATTTTATTTTTTCAAAGTTAAAAAGGGATTAGGAAGATATGAATTTAAGGAAATATAATGGAAGTATATATAATATATATTATACAATCGATAACAAATCCGCAGAATTATCAATGCGTTGCGCTATTTACAATGTAAAAGCGACGCGGTGTTTCTTTAATAATCGTACAATCTAAATACGAAGTCTTTCAAAGCTTGATCACAAAAATAGCCAAAATTTTATGTGTAATGTCTTATTGTCAAAAACTTTATAATGAAAAAAATTCATAACGCAAACGAGTATCAACGAGAACACAATTATTCTCAACTTACTTAAGAATATACAGCACAACTACAATAATTTTTCACCGAGGAGTCTCATATACGCATGTCTGTATAATATACCTATTATACGCAAAATATGTAAGTGTCCGCTTGTTTGTGTGTGTGCGTGTGTGCGTGTGTGCGTATGTGTATGCGTGTGTGTGTGTGTGTGTCTGTGTGTGTGTGTGTTTGTTGTGTGTATACAGATAAGTAAATGTAAAAGGCAAAAGACGACGAACCGTTAATCGTCGTAATCGAGGCCTCTGACAAAACTAACGCGGTTGCGTTGCCATTTGTCGTGTTGCGTGTGTGTGTGTGTGTGTGTGTGTGTGTATGTGTGTGTGTGTGTGCGTGTATGCGTGCGTGTGCGTGTGTATGCGCGCGCGTGTGACAACACGACGATGGGCGATGGGAGCTTAGCAATGCTGAACCTACACAATGCCAACGACGCCGCAAGCCCAGCGGTCGCCCGCATTTCCGGTCTCCGCCGAAAGCGTGCTATTGCCTTTGCCGAGGTCGTCTTCGAGCGCGTGAACGACGAATGCACGTCCGATAATGCTGTTGGGTCCGCTGAGGGAGATCATCGTGTCGGTGATGTTGACCTGTGCCACGCCCTCCGCGTCGGCTTTAACGTTGCCGAGGTCACCAACGTGGCGGATCGTCTCATCGGGTGCGCCATGTTTCACCTGTTGAGTTTTTTTTTTTTTTTCGTACGTCAAGTTTTCGTGATTAAACTGTTTGTTTCGGTATTAATGAAGAAAATAAATCAATAAATAAATAAAAAAAAAAAAAAAAAAAAGTAACTAATACAACCCGACGCGGCAATCGTTTTTATCGATTGTCTAACCTAAAATCATGTGATCAATAGCGAAGGTTTTTTCGGCTTTTATATATAATTGTCGTTATAATAAATTTTAAATAATACATTACTCTTGTTCTACACGTTGTACAATTTGATTAGAACGATCATAATCGTTTAATTTTAAACTTGTTCAAATAAGCTATTTTTTCATAAAATTAATCATTTGTATCGAAATAAACGAATGAAATTTAAACGTATAAAATTATTCAAATTTTACGAAATATTAAAAACAATTTGTATTTTAAATGTATCTTTTAAAAAATCTTACATATATATATAAAAATAAAATATATACAATACTTAAAATTAATCGTATCAGTTAAATAAAGTTTCGAAAGATTTCGTAAAGAAAAACTTTTTTTGTACCCAAAATATAATTAACACTGATCGCATCATTTGTGCACATTAGTATTGTTAAAAATCAATTTTGTAATTATGAATATAAAACACTTTAACGATTACAAAAATAAATCGGTAAAATACCATGAAATATATTTTTACCTTTTCAGGGTTAAAATGAGGTCCAGCCGATTTGCAACCTTCGATCAAGTCGCCTTTCGCGTGAACATGGAAACCGTGAACTCCTTCCTTGTCGAGGCCGCTAATAGTTCCGGTAATCGTTACCGGTCCATTTGTCACGCTTTGCACAATTTTCAAATTGCCTGTAACGTTCTTTTCTTTGAATCCAGGGTCTGGCGTTAATAGTACAGAGGCAGTCAATTCCTAAAGATTTAAAATTTATTATGCTTTTTTTCATATTACGTGTGTTTTATTATTATTATTATTATTATTTTTTTTTAAATCAATTTTCCTAAAACAATTAATTGTAAAAATTATGAAGCCAATTATTATTATTCGATTAAAATGTTATAAACTTATGTAACATTTAATTCTTCTTGTTGTTTCATCCTATGTTATACTATGAAGAACTGTGAAGGACTTTTAAAATTTATTTTTATTTTTAAATAATTTTTTTAAAATTTTATTTATCAAAGCATGTTTTTATTTTAGCTTTTTATATTAAATATTATGTAAAATCAAATAAAAATTTGAAGACTACAATTGCATTTTTTTTAAAAAAAATTCGACTCTTATTTATTTGTGTATATTCTTTATTTTATATAAAAAAAATTAAATTATATTTTTATATTGCAAACAGTCAAATTAGCACTTCGTTTTATTTTGTACAATTGCACATCATGACGTAATATAGTGGAGTCCCGGAATGCGGATATTGATTTGAATGCAGTTTTATGCAATGCATTAGTAAACAAAATTCTTTATTGATAAAAAAAAATAATTTTAATACGTATTCTTTTTTCGCGAAAAAATTCTGTTTACAAGTATATTTTATAAAATTTATCAACTATTTACCTGTGTTTTAAATTATGCAGCACAAAAAAAAGAAAAAATACTTTAACTAAAGTAATCATACATTGAAAATTTTATACATTTTTATGTTAATTACCGTTAATGTAAACAAAATATATAATCCGAAGTTAAATGTACGGAATTTCGAATTCGAATGATAATTTTAAATGAATGAAATATGTCGCTTTATCATTAAAGAATTAAATATAGTTTGATAAAAAAATTATTCTTTAAATATCAAACATGAGTATATTTTAATGGTATGCACAATAAAAATTACGTAACAAATTTACCTCTGCGTAAACACAGGCAGCAAATGCCAATAATAGTACTGCCGCTTTTTTCATTTTAATAAATCTGAAACAATGAAAAACATATCTTCATGTTAATTATCATGATGTTATTTTTTTTTTTTTTTTTAGCAAAAACACATACTTTATTTTATTAAATTTTAACGCATCGAATGATATTTAACGATAATTGATAATTACGTCGTACGATCGATTCCGTGTTCTCGCGAAGTTTGCCAGCTCACGTGTTTTGACTCAAGCTCAAGAGTCGACGAAATCGAGAGAGGAGCTGAGAAATGAAAAACAAACGATCGAAGATAATGCACGTCGAGTTTCTCAAGGAAACATCGTAAGCTTGTTGATCGACTCGATTCGGTTATATAATTTTTTATAAATCCAAGCGAAAAGAGCAAAATGTGTTTTACAACTTTAAGTCCCTTTATGGTGCACGTTTGGCTTGGAGGAAAAGTAATAAATTAGTATTTTTTATGAGTGAAGGTGAACCTCGTCGCACTTTCACACATAATTTTATAAGTTGTAAGACGCGCTGAAGATCATTTTTGATCTGTTTTTTGCTTTAAAATAAAAACAATAAACTTCACTCTGATGGGATATTAATTTTATCATAATCTATTTAAAATAAAAGTTTAAAAAATTTTCTATTAAAGTCCTTTTTAATGATGTGTATTCATTACATTTATATATATATATATATATATATATCTTTTTTAGTTCACTAAAAAATACTTTTAAACATTCTGGATAAAAAAATTATTACCAAAGTTAAGTTTGAAACAGTTTTTTATAAAATTATTTTTAAAGCAATAAATTCAAGATTAATTATCCGTTACTTGTTTAAACAGGAAAAGAAAACTGGCTTGTTATGTGTACAATATACCGGGTGCATTTTTATAAGAAATCTTTATCTGAAATCAAATCTTTAAATAAAATTTTTAAGATCATTTTATTACTAAGTTTCATTCGCTTCATAATTTCTAAACATTTAAAGTTAATAATATTTTAAACTATAATATATATATATATATTATAATAAATTCAATTTTTATAATATTTGAAGTTTGACATTTCGTTTATTTTCTCTTGTACGTACATTAATAGGTTTAAGTATGACAATATAAATATCACTTTTTCACAGCTCGTTAACCGACAGAATAATGGAAAATAATTAGCTGTCGTAAATGTGTAAATTTATATTTACCTGTAAAACGACTAAGCAACAAGGATGGACGCGTACAATGTGTCAACTATACACGAAAAGTGAAAGTGCAAGCCACGGAGTCTGGAGTCCCGAGTACGAATATGATTGTGGGCACAAATGTGACTGACTGCGGATGCTGCGCCGGGTTCTGCTTATATTAGCCGGCCGGCCTAACCGCCGGTCCCTCCCTCCGCGTTGCCTCTTCTTACCCCCTCGCGAAACCGTTTCGAACGAACAAGCAACTCTCCTCTACGTTAATAAGCCCACACTCAACAAGAGTAAACGTCAATTCCCTCACGTTATAAAGAACTTCCTCGAACGTTCCACAGACGTTTTATATTTATCAAAATTGCGGCCTTTTTTTTTTTTTTCTCATTTCGGTATTTATTTCAAATGCTGTTTCGTTACCTAGTGAGTTTTCGCGGGTGTCGCTTTTCTCGCGCGTTAATCCGCGAATGAAAAACAATACCGGAATATATTTAGATAAGGTCTTGATAACGTGAAAATTTTAAGGCTCACAAAGAAACTAAACTTGACTAAAATTGAACGTTAATTTAAAAACTGTTTTTTTTTTTTTTTTTAAATCTGAATATTATGAAATCACTCGGTATTTAAAATCTTTATTGGTTTTACGTCGGATCAATCTATGGTGCTGATCATTGGTATCTTTTCAACGCATTATCAAATTTCTCTAAATTTTTTTTATTATACATCACTTTTTTTTAGTGTGTTAAGCAACATTTTTTTAAGTAAATCACACAAATAAATCAATGTAATGTAATTGATGTACATCACATTAAGAATTTATTAATAG
Source organism: Chalcis sispes (assembly GCA_949987625.1). Taxonomy (NCBI): domain Eukaryota; kingdom Metazoa; phylum Arthropoda; class Insecta; order Hymenoptera; family Chalcididae; genus Chalcis; species Chalcis sispes. Next base: position 62,558,671 of record OX465095.1, read on the forward strand.
TTTAAAATGAATTTTAAAGATTTAATTTATATTTATTTCTTCGCTTAAAATTATTTTTATCCGTAATTTTAGTGAGTTGACAATTTACTATCAGGAATAAATTTTACTTGAAATTGTTTTGTGCGATATTCTTTGAATGCGTGTAAAATTTAGATCTGAAACTTTATTTATAAAATGAAAAATCTTATTGTTAATATATTTTATCCTAATAATTGATTTCTTAAGAACCTGTTTACAATGAAGAGTATCGTTAACGATATCGTTAATAAAATAAATAAATAAATAAATGTATGCGATAATTTCATGGGAGTAAGAAGTGGAAGATTGATCAGAGATGGACGAGATTGGTACTTTTCCATAATAATCGGGCATATTCTTAGCCGAGTAATATACTCGTGCACCATTAGATCGAGTGTAAACGATAAATGGGCCTAACGAAATTGAGTAGCATTTATTCAAGGCGCACGCCGAACACGGGAGACGCGCATCGGCACACGGCGGGGATAATTACGCTGGAGATTGACATGTCCTTTTGTGTGGGTGAGTCCTGTAGCATAAAAGAAAACCGGAAATTACATTTGCAAAGCTTGCGAATGAACTGACAGGTCAACTTGAAAGTGACATTTATACCCGTGCAATTGCGACTTTGTCGTTCGCGCGCACGCTTCTATACGATCCGTAGCCACAATGCCTCGCTTTGCGGTCGATAAAAACAACGAGCCTAGACGAATCATTACCGAACTTTATCATTTAGTTTGTCCTGGAATTTTTTTATTAAGATTCCCAGACTGAAAGTACTCGACCGTTTCAATTTTGTTGTAACATAACTTTTGTGGTTTATGCTCTTCTCGTCTTACTTATTCGCGTTTACGATTTTCTATCGTGCCGTTGTTAATTTATTTTGATTTTTCAACGCAATTCAGAATTGCCGACGATTTTTGAATTGACATATTTTTTTGATTGTAGAATAACATAAGTGATGTAATCGTTATTACCTAGTGAAAACTATTTCATCTCATATCATAAAAAAAGGAGAAAAAAAAATTAATATTTCATTCAAATATTTTATTCTATTTTTAAGAAAGATTAAGCGAGAATAAAGTTTTAAGGTATTGAAATGTAATAAATTTCAAATATAATAAAAAAAAGTATAATATACTAACAATTATGACATTTTAAAGTAGGTTCATTTTAATTGATTCCTATAATCAAAATATTTTTTAAAAAATTATGTTACATGGCTCTATAAAATATTATTTTTTAGAACAACAAATAATAATAATATAGGATATTTAATATTGCGTAATTACTTTTTATAAATATAATAAATCCGGAAATATATAATTATAAAAAAATATAAAAATAAATTAATATATGCAGTACATATTTTTAATAGATACTGTAATTGAGTGATGCTCGTTTAACCATTCAGCCTAAAAGAATTCATGCAATCAAAACGTTAGTCACATTTTATCTCTGATTAATTTTCTTGTATTACTGAAATATTTCATTATTCAATTATTAAACCAGCTTCGTAAAAGCCATAAATTAATGAATATTTAATATATGTTTGCTTTAACCCAATAACCCGTTAAATTTCCCAGACATTAAACAGATTAATTTTACGTTATTAAAATAGGATTTGATGGGTTGAGGTTTAAGTACTTGAATATAAAATTTAATAATTTAAATTTTTTAATTTTAATTAAAAAATAGAATAATTATTTGACTTTACAAACAAGTAATAAAGATTTAGATATCAAAACTTAGAATTTACGTGTATGATGTTAAAATTTAATTTACACCGGAAACATAATAATTAATTCCAATAATGGGCACTGTAGTGTCAAGAAAACAATTAATAAAAAACTTTTATATTCAATTTTGATAAAACTTGGATAAAAATTTAAACACGATAATGTAAAAAAAGAGATTCATATACATAAGTTCAAATTTAAATTTAATAGGATTGTGCTTCATACTTGTTACTGAATAAAACACTTAATTTATTTAGAAAAACTTGTGTATTTATTTTAAAAGCCAAAATGTTTCTAGAAATCTCAAGATAAAATAAATTAAATAGTTTTTTTTATTTAATTTAAAAATAATAAAACAAATTCTGAAGGCGATGCAAAATGAGGTATATTTGAATAAAAATTAAAAAATGTTTTCATCTTTATAAAGAATAAGTATCTACAAGTTATTTGAAGTGAGAAAAATTCTCATCGATAGTTTTTTTACCAATATCATATTTTTACACTAATAAATAATTTTATAAAAGTACAATTTGTATAATGATCATATTTCATCAACTATTTAACCAAACTGATTCTAATAAATTCATGAAAAATATTCTTTTATTCGTATCCTCTTAATATCTCATATTTTTACTTATATAATATCAAAAAATTAATACAAATTTTGAAATAATTTAATTAAAGTGAGCTCACGCGAGAAATATGACAGAATAAAATTTAAATCATTTATTCGATTTATTTTGCAATATAGCACTTAAATAAAACAGAATTATATTAAATTTGAATAATAGATAATATGATTGATAAAATAATATTTTAATTACTGCTTAATTAAAGTGAATGAAAAAATTTGAGACCAGTTAGCTTTAATTTTTGGATTAAATAATTTTTGAAGAATGTCATAATCTAACTGATTATTGCATCAGACAAATTTTCATATTGTGTTATTTATTAAGTTATTTTGCAATGAAATTGACACATATTATTATATAATAATAGACATAGTAAATTAAAAATTTGAATTCTCATTAGTTTTTATTGAAATTGCATAAAACACATTGATTAACAATTCCGTATGATTAAATTTGAACAAAAATTTTGATTTTTTATTATCTTTATAAGTCTCATTTATATTGACACCTCAGTTTACATTTGTACTGTACTTCATAGAGCATGACCAACGAAATCGCTAAAGCCGACAGCAGTATAAGAAAAACCTTGGCCTCATAGCATTGGCATCAGAATAGAAAATTGTAGAAGAAAATTGCATTTATGTTGAAAACATCATTAATAGCGTATTTTAAATGCTGCTTTAACTTTGCTGTATCCATAATCTCTAAATAAAACTCTTAAATTTTACACATTATCATAGTGTGTAACTGTTTTTAAAAATATTTTTTAATATGTTAAAATATTTTCTATTGAAAGAATTTTCAATCGAATATAACCAGTAATTCATATACAGATTCCGTATTTTTCATATTTTTGTATAAAATAAATACAATACATTGATTGGAATAAAGATTTTATAATATTATTTATAACATTTTAAATATCAGTCAATTGTTAAAATAATAATTTAGAAATCAAAAACTGTTTAAGACGCTCATATAATGATTTTTATTATTTTAATAACTGTTCTAAGTTTAAAATACATATCTTAGCATTAATAGTTTTACAGATAGAATTGGCGCAAATCATTCAAAACCGCAAAGTAGTTACATGCGCAATAACATGCAGAAAATGAAAAATTTTTATTTAAAAAAAAAATAATATATGTGTATGTTTTATTTCTGCTATTAATTTTCTTGCAAATATTAGAAAATGGAAGTTGAATATCGATCTAACTTATTTAAAGTAAAAAAATAGTTAAACCTTCATACTTCATCTACAAGGACAATAGTATTGTAATTCTAACAGTAAAAGAAATAAATATTAGTGAAACTATATTAGAATAAAAAAAAAGTTAATTTATCCAATCGATTACGTAAAATTAAAAAAATTCGGTATTATGAACAGCTATATTATTTACTAGCATTCCCTCTTAGGATTTTTCCCACGAGAGATTGTCTTTTACATCTTTTATTTTTATATTTGTATTTAGCAGCCACCGATGATTGAATATAGAAAGCGTAGCAGCTGACCATCTGCGAGCCCTACCCTTTAGCAGCGATACAGATATCAACAGAGACTGCGACAGAGATGATGCGCATAAGACTGTGATGGAGGAAAAAGGTAAAATAGCGCCATCGAACGATATAGATCCTGTAGACCACCATGACGATCTGAGGCCAATGGACAAGCGACAGAACCCTGGAAGAAATCGAAAATCCCTGCCTGCAGACCAACTCTTTACATTACTAATAGTGCGAGTAGCAGAGCATTTGTTGTTGACTTGAGGCCGTGGCGAAGACTGAATGAAACCAGCCTTTTCAGCGACATGACTGTCGATGTTGAATCTGAGCAGAAGAATAGCGACAAATCAATGAGATAGGAGTATACTGCTCATTGAGATCTTGGGATGAAGTTTAGCAACTTGGTGTCAATCCCAACAAATCCTACAACTCAATCCACCCTCGAGAATCTGTCTCAATTGTTGGCAACTAGTGCATATCAAATAGCAATACTTAAGAGAATTACGGCTTATGATTATTATATTAACTATTACTGCTAGGGGCTGAAAAGCACTGTACCTGTTTTCGATAGAGGAGAGAGTGGGCCGAGGAATAGCTCAATACAATGATTCGCCGTGACCACTAACCGGTATTTTTCAACCATAGACGACCATCAGAATCTTGACCAATATTTTACTTGACAAACTGGCTCTGATTCCTATCTCTTCGAGTCTTTTCCATTCGAATACTCCACATTACACACAATCGCAAACATTAACTGCGTCATAAAAGCCACCACCATAGACATCAATTCAGCCACAAGTTACCACTATCCAATCAATTTCCTCTAGGATACAAAACCTTCCCCCGGGAGTCGAACCTAATCAGGAAGAAGATTGAAATCCACAGACACCAAACAGATTTCTCTCTGAAACAAATTCAATACCCTTCGATATGACCTTCGCGCCCGCGTCAATAATATATGTAAATATATATGCTTCATTCAATCACTTCATCAAAGCAGCAGAAGTTTATCTCAAAAGTGTCTGGAAAGTCGAAAGAGTGTTTCGAAACAAAAATTTCTACATTTTAGCTCTCAAGGACATGATAACACCTTCTTCAAGGACAAAGATAAGACCATCTTTATCTCTACTCAGCCTGCAGTGCTCTTCGCTTCCCAGCGAAGCTCTGACCTAACTGACCTCCTCAATATTATTATCTATATGCAGGGGTTCACTAAAGTACCTTAACACCTTAATAACTCGATTGTAGTACATTGCAAAAAAAATTCTTTCATACAAAAGTTTTAGAATTTTTTCGTGGCTACCTAGTGGTGACTTGAACACGTCCTTGAATATAATATGCATGGTTTTTCCAAGGTCGCCTTGATTTTTTTAACAGGAGCCCTTACTTATAAAAAATAGTTGAGGAAGTTTCTCACACATTGCAATGGTTTCTTTAATAATCCTTTTTAGGATAATTAAAGAACAGTCAACTTTGCTGTCACAGCTTCTCTAACAATGATTCTTTGCAAAGTTTCTCGTGCAGAGCAATTATTGTTTATTTCAAATTCCTTTTTCAGGTAATTGAAGAGTAATTTTGAATAACCAAATAGCAGTCCAATCAAAAGCTGGAAATCATTCAATGATTTATTCTTATTTTCTGTCATATTTTAATTTTTTTCTTTAATGATGAACATTAATCTACCGCAAAACTATATTTGTAGTTGTTTTCAAAATAATGTAATTTCTTCAAGTCTTATACTTTATTAGATATAATTTTATTTCGATGAGTGAAAAGTTAAAATGAAATATTTCTTATTCTATATTCTCTATTCAAATCAAATACAGATAAAGTAATGATAATTTTTAAAGATAAAAAATTTGTTCTTCGTATCTCGCTCGAAAGTGCGTATTTTCGCCACTGTTTTTGGAGACGAAAGTGGAACGCCATCTCAAGTTTGAAACGAATATTGAAATACCGTAAAGAAAGTTTTTGAGTACTAGACAGTTTTCAAGCAATTTCCAGACTTTTTGTCTCGGACGTGGTTCCGAGAATTTGCACAGTTGATTAGAAAAATGTATATATAGCTGCTAATGCTATTGTAGCCAAGCATTTCGCACACACGCACGCACTTTCGAGCAGGCACGAAGAAAAATAGTATACTTACTACTTTTACTCCCCTTCCTGTTTTTCAAGGGGTTATAACACGCAGGGAGGGGAGTTAGATTTTCGTCCCTAGTTGTGTAACGTACTATTAAAGCTTTAATACGTAAAGGTACTACAAAATAATAAATAGATCAGAAAAATGTGAAGATGGGAAAGTAACGTGTATGAAAAGGAAAGAAAATTTTAATGACAGTCTGTATGATAGTGATATGGAAATGAGAAAAGTGTGAAAAGAATAAAAATTAGTGAAAGAACAGAATCAAACAAATTTTTAGTAGGAGTTTAATTGGGCGAAACAAAGACAGCGAAGGCAATAAATAATGACAGGAGATTATATGTAAATTAGTTGAAAAGAGGTAAAACAATGAAAGAGAAGAAAGAAAAATATAGTAACACTACGGATAATTATATTGATTGAATTGTTGGAAATATGGAATAGAGAATTCAGATAAATGTTATGATGCATTACTTCAAAAATTAAGAACCAAAAAGTTCTATATACAGCGTGTCCCTTTAGGCACTTAAAATATTCAGAACTCCGGATGCAGGAAGTAATTTTATAAATAAAAAATCTTGTTACGTTAAAATCTGTGAATTAATCACTATTTAATTAACAATAAATTAATAGCCAATTAGATTTCTTCGCGATCGAGTAAGCAAGCCTTGAGAAAAAAAAATTAAAAATGAGCTGGGCTGACGTATTTCAAATATACATCTATATGCGGCGATGAGTTCGTCGCACTGCTACGCTTGTTGCTCCTCACTCCGCCGCAAATTTTAATTCTGCTCTTCTTATGTTCTCTCATCTACGAATTTGTTAAAACGATAAACGATTGTATTAATGTAAGAACATTAATTTAAATTTAAATGTCATCTTATGACATAAAAAATAGAAAACATTATTTACGTAAAAAATTTTTATAAAAAATTCATTATTTTTATTTTTATACAATGATAATAACTTCGATAAAAGTACTTTTTGAGCGAATTATAAAAATATTTTATATTTGGTAAACGCAAAACAGATAAGTGAATAAATGTTTTTGGTTTGACACCGTGAATTTCGATTGTGAATTCGTGATTCGTGAATTGTTCATGCATTGATGATTGCGATTTTTCTTTTCAAACTGTAAATAAATTTGTATAAACATAAAAATTCTGCAATCTATTAAAGGGGATTAAACATTTTGAAAAATATTTTATTTTCATAAAGTTTTCAGTTACAATCTTTGACAAGGAGTAAAATTGATGGTATTCTCGAATATTTTGAATAAAATTGTTTTAAACTTAAATTTTATAAGTAATGATTTTTTCAAGAGAGCGATTTTTTATTAAAACAAATTACTTTCTTTTTCTATTATAAAATTATTATTTTTATTTATTATAATAAGTAATTTACAAAATTATCAATTATTATTAAAAAATTATTTGTTTTATTAAATTTATTTTTCTTTTTTTTATTTTATAAAAATTATTTTATATTTAAATTTCATTTAATATTCAAATGTAATGAAAAATACAAACAATTTTTTTAAACTTTTAAACATTTATTAAATTAATTGAAATTAATTAATTTTATGTCTCCATATTTTGGGAAAATTTCAGTTTTCGACTATATTTATAATGCCATTATAATGTATAAATTCACAAATTATATTATGTGGGGTATAGGTAAGGTTAGATTATATAAGTAATTTTGTCGAATATTTTTTAGAAAAAAATACATATTTTCTTTCTTATCTTTGAGTAAGTTGAAAAAAAAATGATTTGAACAATAAATAATCGGCAAACTTTGCTTATGTCCCGTTTTTGTTTCGGGACCCTCAATTTTAATTGATTAATGATAAAAATATTTGCAGATTTTTCTCCTCTTAATTAAATAGCGCATGCACGCGTAGAGATGCATAAGCGAAATCAGTGATTTAAAAGACGAACATTGCTCAACGATTTGTTGGCAAGACGTCTATCAGCATTGCCAATCATGCGAGTACCTTAGACAGGTGCTGAATTTTTCGTGTTGTAAACAGAATTTATTGCGATAACTACATATAAGCAACTCTTTTAAGTATCCTTAACAGTATTCACTACAACGTTGCAAAAGTGGCGTGACAAAATATGTTTAAAACGTGGGTTTTTTTAATACGTTTTAGATTAAAATGCAATAAAATATACTTACACGTGGAAAATCGCATCTCCATTTTTCACGATTTCAACACGCGAGTGTCCTAACATTTTCGAATAATTTTTATATGTATATACATATACACTTAATTGTCTATAAAAAAATTACTCGAAAATGTTAGAACGCTTGCGTGTTAAAATCAAATCAAAATATATTCAAAATTTATAAGAGAAAATTATGCGTCAAAAAGATATTTGTCCGAGAAAAATCTTCATCAAGATATTTGAGTATAAAATTAATTTTTAACCCATGTTATTTATATGAAATAAATAATGAATGTAAATAAAATTTTTAGTAAAATTATTTCTATTAATTTAAATTATCGAGATACATGCATATAAACATAAAATTTATCTTTTCCCATCTTTAATTTTTGATTTTTTAAATTATATTCAAAAGTATAATAAATAAAAACTTTTGAAAGTAATTAAATCGTATAAGAAAAAGTTTCGATATTGAGTAATAAATGCATTTTCAATATCTAAGGTTAAACATTATAGTCATTTACTTCGGAATTTTGAAAGAAAATATATATTTTTTTCTAAAAAAATATTCGGCAAACTTACTTATATAAACTAACCTATACCCTTTACAATATAATTTTTTTTTTTTTTTTTTAAAGAGATATAACATGGATAGTATTTTTTGTTTTTCTTTTGTTTCTTGCATTTTGTTTTTGAAAAAGAAAAATATCTAATGAAAATTCTATTTTTCTGTTTCTCAATATTTTTGAAGAAAAAATCATTTTACTGAACGGAAAATTTACTATATCATTTTACTAAACGGTTGGAATGAAAAATAATGATTATGTGACATTATATATACATATATCAAAGTTACAAAGTCACAAAACTTTATAACAAAAAATTTAATAATTAATAAGCCTGCTTATCTTTACCCTACTTAAGTAGTAAATGAAACGAGTAGAAATAAATTATCCACAATGTCACCCGTGCTATTATATTTATCAATATAGTTAACCCAAAGTGTATTAAAATTATTATTAAATTTTGTTTTAATATTTTTTACATTTAATTAATTATATATTGATTGATAACTGTTAATAACTTTTAATAAAATTACTTTTGATTAAAAATGTTTATTATCAATACCGACGCATTACAAATTAATTTATTAATCCTTATTAGTTTCCAGAATATAGGAAGTAATTTAATTTTGCGAAATTAAACCTTAATTATTAATATCTCATTTATTTTAAATTAATTACTTATAATAGTTTATTTTTTATTATCGAATAGACCTTGGTAATGGAAAAAATTTAATCTGTATACAAATTTTTCTTTAAGTAATAACTTGTATGCAATAACAATTTTTTTTTATGATAAAATATAGAAGGAAATATAAAATATAACGGTGATCTTTTAAAAAAACCGATGCGTATAGTTTCTATATTTTTTTAAAGTTTAAATACCATTTATAATTATTTTTATATAATTATATTATGAATATCCAAAGATTAATTATGTTGAATTTATAATTTTACATTATCATAAGTTTTACTTATATAACTAATTTGTTATTAACTTTTAATGCTATAAAAAATGTCAAAACGATGAAATATATATATATATATATATATCTAAAGACATTCTGTAATGGAATATTTTTTTCACTAATTATAAAAAGCAACTCCAAAAATATATTGATTTTTTAGTTTTGGTAAATAACTTTGTACTTTTCAATGTGTTAGATTTATTTAAAAAATGGAATTTTTTTCAATAACTTAAGTTTAAGTCAATATCTAGTAAAAACGAAGGATGATAAAAAATAATTAAAAATGTTTTTAAATAAAATTAATGTAATATTTTATTATTTATAAAGATACTTCTTATTCATAGCACATTAGTTAAATGTAAATTTTCAATTTAAAGTTTGGCTGTTTATACATTGTCAGCGTCGTTAAAAAAAAAAAAATAAATAAATAAATAAACAAACATTAAAAATAATAATTGATAAAATCTCTTGAAATGTGTACGCATGAAAGCAAACATTTTTATTGCAATAAAATATAATCTGCGCTAACACACTAGTAATGTTAATCAATTACATAAGTTACAGAGTTGTTCTTATGTCAACAAGACTAAAATGTCCGAAGTCATGTTTTAAAAGTTGAATATCATACGTGTGAGGGTATGTCCACGCGCCTGTGTGTGCATATTCAGAAATACTCTTTTAGTTAAAAAAAAAAATAATATCAAAAGTTCATTAAACTTAATAAGGATAATAATATTGTAGTAATGACAAAGGTTTCGTATCGTTGTAATAGAATAAAATTTCATTTAACATTATTCATTGTTAAATTTAAACATTGTTTGCAATCTAAAAGAATTCATGTATACGTATAATTTTATTTGCTGTATCTTAATTTTATCTTCGTCCTAGATATATTGTCAACGTGGTTGCACTTTTATCGTTTAAAAATATATCCCTATCATATATAGGAATATTTTAATATTCATAATTGAGAAAAATAAATTACTCATTGTGAAAAAAGTCAATAAGTTTTTACGTAATTTTAAGGCAAAAAAATAATATTTTATTGAATGATCAATCATAAAATATTGTTTCAGAAAATAATAGTTTTATTTATAATGATTCTAATTTCTTTACATACCATTCTAGAAATTTCTTACATACTTTATGTCATGAATTTTATTAGAACGCATAATCTTGATAATAAATTAATATCGTGAATATCTTTTACATATAAAATATTTAACTTTAAGCCGGCCTATTGGGATTAATTAATACAAACATTAAAAATTTTTTGAGTTTATTTTTTTCAAGCAAATGTTTATGTTGTCATAATTCGTTTTTGTTTAGAAATTATATGAATTTCAATTATGACAATTATAAAAATATATTTGTGATTTTAAATCAATGTATTTATACTATTTACATTGAAAGTATGTTTGCGTATTTTGTTTGCTCTTTTGTATGCGTATGCAAATTTCATTTTTTTTTTTTTTTTTTTTTTTAACAGTAACAAAAATGAATTTTTATATACGTAAATAAAAGTTTTACGTAACGCATTTTAAAAAATCCACAAATATTTATTTAAGCGATAACCAAGGTTACACTATAAAAATAAAACGATTTAGAAATAAGCAAGGTTAATACATGTAAGGAAAAAAAGAAGAAATATTATTAGATTAAAGTTAGCGTAAATGAAAAATAAAATGTCTACGAATAATGTACTTTGAAAAATTAATAATACTCACGAAGATGTATTGCTCACTATTTGCAAAAACAAATTGCGCTGTTACCGTAATCTACAGCTGACTCTTTGTCAAACTTCAGTAATTACACTTCGTTAACTGAAACATTTTTAATATTAATAAAACCACGCGTGACTACGATAAATAAAAATTAAAACTTGTTCAAAAAAACATTAAAAGGTGTTCTAGAAATTGAAAAATAGAAAATATTGCATGCACACACACTTGAGACTTCGGTGAAAATAAACTGAAAGGAAGGCAGAAGTAACCATTCGATATAAAATGACGCTATTGCTTCGGGCAGGTAACATACCTGAGTGTAAAGGCCTTGGTGCCTCTTTTACCCCTTCTTCTTTACTTTTTAGCGACGACTCGACGATACTGTATCAAGGTTACACATGCCAGCGAGGATAGATGTAGTCATCGCTTTTAAATTTCCCGCTTATTTTCTCCTTAACGTTGTATACACGTATTAGTATCTATGGTATACGTATCTATATACGTACGTAGATCAATTATATCTATATGTAAAAATCTTATCGAACTTTAATACTTTTCTTAATGTTAACTTTATGTTCTTAATTGTATTTATTGTTAAGTAATTTTACTATGCCGTTGATGAAAAACAATAGTACATATTTTTGTAGCATTATTAATTTTTTAATAAATAATTATAACTAAACAATTATAAATTACAACTTATAAATAAATTACACTTTTTACTTTGTTACAAGGTAGCAATTTTTTAACAGTACTTATTGCCATTATTGTCATATGAAATATTTCTTAATAATTAACATATTAAATTAAAAATTGCAATAAATAAAATAAACTTATTGCGAAAATTTTTAATCATTTTATAATTTAATTATAACTACATTTGCCTATTTTTACATTGTTCTGATTTAATAAATAAATTTTTTTAAAAGCATACGTAATCGTATATAAGAAATAAAGAAGAAAATATATAGTAAAATATATAAATTATACCATAACGGATGTAAATAGGTGTGTGCACACGTTTTAAGGTAGGTACAAGTATATTTTTCTCTCTTCTTTGGTCTGAAATAACTTAAAGCACATTTTAGTAAATCCAAAGATGAAAATAAGGCGCAATAAAGAACAATTTTATGTATAATTTAATTTAAATTTATTTAATTTTCTAGTAACATAGTTTTATAAGAGATTACCTATTTACTAATACTTTACATTGAGACGAGGAATGAACGTTCACCTGTAACCCAGATTCCCATCCAAAATACATATTTATGTTTTTATAAGTACTTAAGGCTATTAACGGCCTTCTTTTGCTAAGAGAGGTAAGACGTTATCTCTGGTTACTCAAAGCAGACTGTCCGTTTTTTGTGGCGATTTGATTTTATGCGGCCGCTAAAAATTGAGCCGCCGAAAATTTAAACAAGATGAATTTGTCGTACAAGGGCATTTAGCTTTCCCTCTTTCTAATTATTTAAAATTGTGTGTATGTTCATGTGCTACCTCTCTTAACCGTTTAAATCCAATGTATTTATTTCAATTCTAATTTTTGCGTGGATAATTTTTTGTATAGTTTACCTATACGTAATTTACAATAGAGGTAATGTATATTCATATTAAACTGTACAAGTCGTGCATTGTATTATCTATCTACGTGTCGGTTGTGTCGTACATCAATAAACGGCGTATTTTAGGAAATCGCTTAAGATAAAGATTCATTTAATTACATGATAAAAGTATTATTCGAAAGAAATTCCGTATTGAATTCATATATTAAGTGCGCGTAAGATTACAAAATGCCGCATGTAAGAAATTTAAAAATATATTGCAAAATATTTAAAATTCAATTTTTATTAATATTTTAAAATACTATTAACATTTGATTGAATTTTACTAAAAACAATAAATAAACTCGATGTTAAGATAAAAAATGAAATTTCAGGTCAACTTTTTTTATATCTACATGTCGTGAGTAATGATTTATCATTAGTCTCTGCACGTGAATACATGCGCACTATTGCGCATAGTTTTATCGTATCCTCGTGCATACTAGAAAATTTAATCATTAGGTTAGTGAAAGAAAAGTCTAAGAGGAAAAAAAAAAAAGTTAAAAGCTAGATGTGCAAGTGGTAATTCATGTTAAAGGTCACGCGTAGTGCGTAATCGTAAGAGCATTCGCGTACGCATAAAAAATCATAAGGTGTTTTTGCTATGTTATTGATTGAAAAAAATTCACTCTATCTTTGAAAGCTAATAATTTGCCTGTAAATTTTACTGCCAATGCGCTTACAATTATTTTACCCGCGTTAATCTAGTTTTTAAATTTATTATTGAACTTTATTAAAATTATAATATTAGCTTAAACGAAATTTATTTTACAACAAAACAAAATGCATTGTAAAATTATGGGAGTAATTTATAATTGAATTGATTATACTCGCGTGACTGTAAGAGAGTAATAACAATACTATATTGTTATAGGTTGTATAATATTTTCGTTTTATTTCGCGAAATAAATGATTATACGCATATAAGCTTGTGCGCTTATGCAAAATCAATATTTTTAAAAATAAATTCTTTCGAATTGTTTTTAAAAATATACACTAAAGTATATTCTTAATACATATTAATATTTTTGTTAGTGAGGAAAAGTATAAACTATCATACAACCTTAAATAGTGATATTCCATGTTAAATTCTTTTTTAAAATTTTTTTACTAATTTAACCTACTTGTATACTATAAATAAATTATGAGTCATTATCTTTATGCATAGACTATATTAGACACAATTACTCACTTAAAATTTATTTTTTATACACGACATTTTCAAATTTAAAAAATTAGCTTACTTTTAATAGCTTAAGGTATTTTTCCAATAAACATTTATAATTCAGATATTTAAAAAAATAAATTAAGCTACTATTTTGTACATAGAAATCGTAGAATAAATATTTGTCATAGTAAAAATATTTTTTTTAATTTTTAACGAAGTATTATATCTCAAAGAAAGACGTTTAGAAATCAAAAGATGTGTTATACTGCAAATATTTTAAAACTCTTCAATGCAAATCACTATTTTATTATATATGTTCAAACTTGTTGAACATTGATAGCATCGATGAATTAATATTTTTAAAACTTTTATTTTCTATTCATATATCGTAATATATATCGATATATATATATTTTTTTTTAATATTAAATGAAAATTGTATTATATAATTTCAAATAATTATCTGTTAAAAAATTTACTTCGTTGTACCATTTATTTTATTAACAAGAAAATGATTATACGTTTTTCTTGAATATTACTCGCAACATTGTAATATTCGCGTAACGACAGCTTTAAAAAGTCAATGCGTGAATAATTTAAAAAAAAAATTATTACAATTGCTTCATAAAGAAGACGAGATCAAAAAGGCAATATGCTATAAATAAATGACTTGCTTGCAAACGAAGTTAATTCTCATTAACATATGCATTCATTTACACAACAATTTGTTTTTTTTTTTTTTGTCATCTTTATTAAAATAAAAATTATTTTTATACAATGCAAAAAAAAAATCACACTCGCTAATTCTTTTCCTTCTAAACATGCGATTATACTATTAATATTTGATGGCTTGGATGCGGATAAAAATAATAATTTATTTAAAGACAATACTAGAGGAAGTTGCTAATATTGATAAATTCATAAAATTTTTCGTATACTCATGAATCGCAGTAAGAAATAAGTTGGCGGCTAATTTAGGCTCTCATATAATGCAAATGTCTCGCGTAATATTTTCAGGTACATCGATCAAAACTGGTTTTTCATCTCACTCGGCGCCCTCCTTTAACGTTCATCGGGCGTTACATCTTGAATGTAACCGCCGCGATCATCGAAAAATGCGAAGGAGATTTCACCGTGGAAAATGTGCGCGTCTTATACAATGTGAAGTTTCTCATTATATCCGGCTGCATGCGAAAGACAGAAAGAGAGAGAGAGAGAGAGAAGCGCGCGCAGCTTGCACTTATAATATGTACACACATAACTCGTTCGCGCGTGTTAACGTACTTTAATACGTATACATACATGTATATGTATAAGTAAAGTTCGAGTGCTCTCGGGTCATCATGGAGAGAAAAATGAATCGCGCTCTATGTAAGTGTACAGCTTTAGCTCTCGTATACTCGAACGAGAACTTCAGGTTGTTGCACTTAAACCTCTTCTCTTCTCTCTCTCTCTCTCTCTCTATCTCTCTCTCTCTATCTCTCTCTCTCTTTCTCTCTCGGTGCGACGTAACTATACTCGCATTTTCTCCTCGTCCCTGTTCCGACGAGCCATTTACTTTGAACTTGTGTGTGCGAGAGGCATGTTAATTACTTGTCACGCATGCTTTATCAAAATGGATGAAATACCATAAATGTAATGAAATGTTTGCTGGCACGGATTAGAAGGCATTTCAAATATAAAGAACTTCGTTCGATTAAGGTATTGAAATATTCACGGCTCGTTTTACAGCATTTTTAAATAACGTCTTAAATGACAATTTTAATCAGTTTAACGGCGAAAAATGTAAAAAAAAAAAAAACATGAGTTATTCTTTAATTATCAATTTAATATGCAAATGTACCTAATCGACCTTTATTTTATAAAAATAAAAATGAGAAATGTTATTTTTAAATGTTCAACTGTCTTAAACAATTAATTGATTATATAAACTTATAGAATGTAATCTCTGCCAATTTCATAAAGTGGCTGCATAAATCTAATGCAAATTTTGGAAACATGTAGGTTACATTTGAATCACTAAATAATATGACCAATGATTCAACATTAAATCCAATTGAAAGGATTTCTGGTTGTACAATTAAAACGTTTTACTTTCGTAATTGGTACTTACACTTAATTAGGTCTAATTCATCATAATGATACATAATCGCTACAAAATATCAAGCAAATTAGCATAAAAGATAAAAATATCGAAGAATTTTACGTTTTCGATTCAAAATATTAACATTTATAATACAACGAGAATTTTGATAAAAATATTGTGAATTTTTTTAAATTATGTAAATAAAATACATTTGTAAATGTTTAATCCTATATTGAGAAAATTTGTCATGCATTTTTTAATGTATAATTAAGGTATTGATATAAATTAAAATTTTCTGAACTTCAAATGATTGTAAACATAATTATATTTTACAGAAAATAAACGTTTTATCAAAATTTTTTCATGCTAAAGAATATTAGTAATTTAGTCACATGGCACAAATTAATTCCAATTCTTAAAAATTTTATATTTTAATATTCTAATTAAAAAATCCTAAAAATGTAAATCATGTTTGAATATTACGTGCTTATTTTGCAAATTATAATTATGCTTTACTGCGTCTTAACTTTAATTAAACATTTTATTATTCAATAATTTAATCTTTTATTTTAAGAAAATAAAATTCACTATAGATATCTAAATGTGGAAAATCTCAACTTATTCTTTTATAAAAGTTATTTTACTTTATTTAGCTTTAGTATCATTTATTTCCAATATATATATATGTGTGTGTGTGAAAAAATTATAAATTATAATTAATTTTAAATAATGAATAAATTTATAATTTAAAAAATTTTTTATTATTTATTCTAGTAAATTTTAAGATTTGTTTGATTAAATTCTAAATAAATTTTGTACAAATTTCACGCTAATCTTTTAATCTATAGGCTCCTCAAAAATAGAAGCTTAATATTTTTCTTGGAAATATTTGCATAATCTTTTTTAATATATTTTATGAGATATTAATCATTTAAAATTCCTGTAACTTGTTATTTATTTTTTAAACGAAATTTTACCATCTAAAAAATAAATTAGAACAAATTTTGTTTTTGCTTCGTACTGTAGATAATTTTTTTTTTTTTTTTTTTTTTTTATATCCAATTAGAGAATCGTAAAATAGAGTTTTAAACAATAGAAGAATGAAAAATATAATCTATATTAGAATTGTTACAATAATAAAAATAAAAATAATTTGTGACATTCGATTTTTTAACAAACAATTATAAGCAATTAAAACAATTAGGCAACATTATTATTAAAAGTTCTTTTCTCGTTTCGGAATTTTATAAAAATCTCTTTCGTGCTAAGCACGTTAAACCGACTCATAAAATAATCAAAAAACAGATCGTTTAGCGGCTAGCGTAAACGCAGTTTGCAATCGTAAAATCTTGACATTGTCCAGTAAAGTTATTTACTTTTGTCCTTATTATTTTTCTTTCTTTATAATTTCAAATCATAATTTCGAATTATATATTCGTAAAAAATGAGCAAGAATACAAACTGGAAGCGGTTCTCTCGCCGAAAATAACCAATAGCGAAAGCTTGAAGGCACGTACGTTTCGAAATAAAATTGCTCGCGGTAAAATAGAAACGTCAGTGTATAGCCTGTAGGTAAGCGCTTTGCATTTGACAGGTGCACCGTATATACCAACGAAGTGTTACCTTCGTTATACGTTCCGGCGACTTTTTGCCGCGATTCTATATCGGTGCCTTGAGGCTATGCCGTTGTCTACATGCCCAACAGGTACTACCTGAACGCTGTATGTTTATCTGTCTCCCTGTCTCTCTCTCTCTCTTTCTCTCTCTGTCTCTCTGTCTCGGTCCTCCCTCCTGCGGCTTTCACTTGTGTACTCTGCTATCTCTCCTCTCATATATGTATATAAACAAGGAGAGCTGGATGTGATTTGCAGATATGTAAGAATCGCTGGTGCGTGCAGCAAGTAGAAAAATGTGCAATATAAGCGCAGTTCACCTTCTTTTTCAACGCTTGCGCTAATTCGTCCTTTGCCCACCTCCTTCCCCGTCCACTCGTTTCAAGGTCCTTAAGCGCTGACTCGCCGATCCTTTCGATCACACGTGCTCATCTTCACGCGCGTATATTTACGCGTAAAGGCGCGTAACAGCGTCGCAGTTACTTGACGAACTCACTGGCGAGAGGCTCATCGGGATTACGCAACGAGCGACGAACTCGCTCCTTCGAAGATCAAAGCAACTTTTCCGCCAGTCATTTCGCCTTTTTGTTATCCGTCCTCCGGCGATTCCATTTATACCTCGAGTCTTCGAGTCGTTCGTTCGCGTCAAAGAGCTTCGTTATTATACGCGATTTCTCGTCTTTAACTCGTTGCGGAAAAGTTGGTCTTCGCTCGGTCGTTGGCAATCCAAAGTATTGCGAGTGAAATTGCCGCGCGCTTAAATCAAAAGTGTGAGCAGGAAAATTGTGAGTTTCAACGAGTTAAGGAGAAAAAGTAAGCCTTTTATTTTGAGAAGCAGTTGCGAAAATATCAGACCGACGATGAAGCTTATATTGGGGATCGTCTTTTTCTGTGGCGTAACCGCTGGACCAGTCGATGATAAAGTCAGAGGAACGACGGGCGATAGGACGCTTTTTATCCGGAGTTTGCCCGGTTATCCTGGCGGACGAAGCAATCTTTATGAGGTTTACATGGAACCTTATCTTTTTGTGAGCACCAATATTTGGTTATTTAATTTTTTTATTTTTTTTTTTCTTTTTATACTTTGGGACTAAATGCGTAAAAAATTTATTTCAAAGCCGAGTGTACCGGAACGCATTTTAAGTCTTTTTATTTTAGTCGATAAAATTATTATTTCTTTTGATCATTTTTTTGTATTACTGCACTTTTAAGTGTTTTTAATATAGTTCTGTAGTAAAAATGATAAAATATAAAAATATTTTATTATACGTATTATAAACTTTTTTTTTTCAATTGATAAAAAAATTTTTTAATCGACAGTTAATATAAATGCATAAAATATCAAAGAAAATATATAAATGAATCTGTTATTTTCATAAAAAGAAATTAAATAAAATTTATAAAATTTACAATATTCGGAAACGGTAATTTCTTATTTTATTCATCAATATATTTTTACCAAATTTAATCATTTCCATTAAAAGAATTATTTTTTGTTAATTAATAATCAATATACTATTTTCACATGTAAAACAATAAGTGAACAATCATAAAACGATTAAAAAAATGTAATCAAACATCTCTAGTTAGAATGTAACAATTATTCAATTAATATTTTGTTTATTACTTTTCTACATTTATATAATCATACATTTAATATTATCTTATTACAAAGGATTTTTGCAGTATTATCGCTAAGAAATTGCACAATTTTCCATTTTCTTATAGAGATTGTATCTGCTTGCTGCCTATACTTATATCTGTTAAGTTACCTGGAAAGTAAAATTTATTCTTTTTTTGTATTCTAATGTTATTTTTTTATTCTTATCATTATTTTCATCGGAGACTAAAGGTTTTTGAACTTTGTATATCTTACATAATATCTTGTAATCATCTTTTACATCATTATCTAACAAATTCGATCAATTTTACTCGCTACTTTTATAGTTTATAAATTAATATTATTCATCAAAATATAAAAAAAAGTTTACTATCGTCATATGACATTTCTATAATGACAATTTGTTATTTGCATTATGCAACAAACGAATATTTAAATAAAAGCGTCTTAACAAATATGAATTGTATTACTTATAAGGTCGAAATTCTTACTTATAATTCAAGAAAAATATATCATACTATTTTAATTTACAGTTGGTTTTAATTGCTAAGTTACGTTAACAATCTTATAAGTTTAGAAAATAATATAATTGTATGTATAAAAATACATTTTTTATTTAAGTTGAATATTTAATGATAACTATATTAATATCTATAATTCTTTCATAAACCTTATCGCATATGAAATAATACCGTTTACATAAAATTTATCGCATCTGTCGTTGAAAACATAATATAAATTTATTACAATACAGATTTCGCGATTAATAAACTATTAATTAAACTATTAAATTTACAATTTACATACAAAATAAATTTATAAAAATCCTTTTTTTATGCGTTAACTAATAATGTTTAACAGCTAATATACATTATACGCGCAGTTAAAAATAACGCGTAGCTTTTAATTGTACAATAATTTTATTTCTTTTTTTTTTTTTTAATATACTAAATTTAAAAATAAAATTATTAATTTTCAAAATTTATTGATCAATTTATATTAAATACAGTGCTAATTAGCAGTAATTTATAAACAATTTTTTATTTAAAAGAAATTAAAAAAATATAATCGTTACCATCGTCGATGGTCATCACTTTTTGTCTAGGTAATTTATATTTTTTTTTTAATTAAATCTATAAATTAAATAATTTGAATTAAGAAACAATTTTTATTTAATTTATTAACTTGTTAAATAATATTGTGTTCTAACTGTGTTTTAATAAAAAAAAAAAAAAAAAAAAAAAACATTGTCTACTTACTGTTTTAATAACTTGTATCATAAACAAAAAAGTAATGAAAAATAAAATTAATAAAGTTAATCGATTGTACGAATAAAATTTTAGTCAATAGGTCTTAAAGCAATGGTAGAGCTTAAAGCTATCGGCGAAGACGGAAATCCAATCGACGGTCCTCGAGGTCAACTAACTTTAGAACAACTTCCAAGTGGAGTTCGAATTTACGGAACGATATCAGGATTAGCCAAAGGACTTCATGGCTTCCATGTCCATGAGAAAGGTGACTTGAGCAAAGGTTGCTCATCTGCTGGACCTCATTTCAATCCTTATTTAGTAAGTATTGTCTTGAAAAGGATCGATTGAGAAAACATTGTCAAGTTTTTTTATCAAATTTGCCAATTTTAGCAAACAATGGCTGAGTCCCAGCGCTGTGCTTTTGCAGAAACTAAAATTTTTTTTAGTCGAAGTGTTATTGCTAATAAAAAATTTATAATTTACAAACAGTCTTTATAAAATAAAATTCATCATTAGTTCAAAATATTTTTTCTGACCGCGAGTAAAGTTGCTTTTTTCATTGTAAATAACATGACTCAGATGATGTTTTACCAAGCATAAACGCGTATTTTGATTTAAATATGTTTTTATGAATTCTTCATTGTGGATAAATTCAATAACGTACAATTCTCAGAAAAGAATAGAAAAGATCGGAAGTATGCTATTGAAGAGTACAATGAAACGTTAAACGGTAAAATTTATTTAAAGAAATTGCTGCAGATACGGGGGACGGACAGGAAATAAGAATAGGTTAAGGTTTGGTATAAAAAAAAAAGTATAAAAAATTAACTATTGTAATGAGACTTTCGTCAATTAGAAACTAAAATTATTACAGTTTTAAGCATTTATGAAAACGAAACTCTAAGACGAAATCTTTGATATAAAATTCTTATTATTTTTTTTTTTTAAAGCTTCCTATTATCCATTTTGTCCGACCTAGATAGGCAAAAAGAATACATCCTATAAATCTCAATTAATCAAAACAATCGTCAGAGAAATAGGATTCTAGACCCATGAAAAAGTATGATGCTTCGTGGGTCCATTCTTAGCACGTTATCGCATTCGATTCAGTCTTCCACTGGAAGTGAAACACATTTTTTTTTCCATGTAGTACAGAGTAGTAATGTTTATTGTCTTTATGGACTTATTTTCTTATTTTGGGGGTTTTTTAGATGATCTAAGCATGGTTTCAATCTCAAAAAATACATATACTTTTGACTCGACTGCAATGAAGTCTAAATGTTAAAAATTAATGGACAAAGAATATATATCGTTACAGTAATATAATTAGATATTGCTGTCCGATGTAACAAAAACTTTCGTTTAAATGTATGTACACCTTAGTATAATAATCATGATTACATCATGCCATAATTATTGATCGTCGGTGGAAAAAGAAAAATAAGTTTTTCAGTTATTACGCAGTAATCGAGTGTAACGATAATCATAATTGTTGACAGGTTAATCACGGAGCACCGAACGATCCGCTACGTCATGTAGGAGATCTTGGCAACATCGAAGCCGGCGAGGATGGAGTCGCTCAAATCGATGGTTTCGATCACTATCTGACGCTAACGGGTGTGCGAGGTGCAATAGGCCGGACCGTCGTTGTTCACGAAAAGCAGGACGACCTTGGACGAGGCGGTACCGAGGAGAGCGCCAAAACCGGAACCGCTGGAGCTCGTCTCGCCTGCGGCATCGTTGGATTTATTTAAACATTGACTTATTACATTATTGTTTCCTTGTTTTTCTTTTTTTTTTTTTTTTTTTACGTCGGTCGTGTACATTGGCCGCAAATACTTAACTTCTTCGCACTGACGTGTACATTATCTTATGAAACATTATATTTTTCATAGTAAGGTAAACAAAATCGAATGAGTCATCGGTGCTATAAAAATCGAACAATCGGATTTGTCCGATATAATGCGAAATACGTTGCCATTGACGTTGTATGGAATTAAAATTTTTTTATTTATTTTTTGTCTTTCTATCTTTTAACACTGTTTACGACGACTGCAAATTTTTTAACGATAAATGTCATATGAAACCAAATAAACTTCTATGTGAACGATATTACAAGTTTGTACTTATGGAACCCTACTAACGAATCCAATATAATAAATTATGCTTAAAAATAATAAATATTTTTTTTATCCTCATTTTAATGTGTTTATATTTTTATTGTCCTCTAAATAAATCAACTTACTTTGTTTTATTTTGATTTTCAGGCTCTACATTATATTTATTTATTTAATTTTCCGTTTTGCATTTACACTATAGGCTTATACAATAGTCCATCCTCACAAAATTTGAGAGTTCGATAGACCAGACATGCTTTCTATATATTTTTTTTAAGTCGTTGAATGTAAATTTGGAGTCCATTTGATCCGATTTGATTTGATTGATTTGATCAAGTGTGGGTTTAGAACAGTTTAACGCCAAATATATTAAGGGGTTTATGAAAAGTTTAAAATAATTCTTTTTCCAATTAACCTGATTAAGTAAGTTTCAAAGTTTAAACCAATTTGCACATTAATGCTTTATATATATTAATTTACACAGTGACTTTGTATCGATTGAGATTCTTGATAATAGTTTAAGATAAGAGGTGATATGAACGAAATGCACACGGGACAAATCGCCGATAAATAAAAGCGACGTAGTTTCAGTTATTAACTTGTTAGCCCCTGGAAACCAACGTTAATTGGTATTACTGAAGAATCAGGTTGACATCTAAGTTCCTATCGTTAATTAAAATTTAACATGTCGCAAAATTCGCAACTCCCGCAAGTTTGAAAAATAATCAATTTCAGTAACAAATCATTCGAAAATATGCATCTTTTGATACAATTAGAAAAATAAAATACATAAACTGGTACAACATACTTGCGCCCATCATACATATTATGGAGAAGCTATGCAAGATCTAGAACATCGATGAGTTTTGCTGTACTGCGCCCGTCAATATACGAGTACATCGATTGACAAATACAAAAGAGAGAAGTTATTAAGGTAAAAATAAGCAATTACGAATATATATACGCATACATATGTATGTACATATAAACTTTTTACGTAAAATCTCGATCGTAGTTATAATTGTCGCACGTATTTTTATACGTAAAGGCTCTTTGGGATTACACAACGAGTAACGTACACGCTCCTCGCTATTTTAAAGTGCAAAGCAGTTTTTCCGCGCGTCATTTTGTCTTTTTGTTCTCCGTCCTTCGGTGACCATTTAAACCTCGAGTCTTCGTGCCACTCGTTTGCGCTAAAGAGCTTCGCTATTTTATGCGATTTTTCGCCTTTAACTCGTTGCGCAAAAGTTGTTCTCTGCCCGGTAATTGGTAACCCAAAGTATTTCGAGTGAAAATGCCGCGCGCTTAAATTGAAAGTATGAGCAGGAAGATTGTGAGTTTCAACGAGTTAAGGAGAAAAAGTAAGCCTTTTATTTTGAGAAGCAGTTGCGAAAATATCAGACCGACGATGATGCTTATATTGGGGATCGTCTTTTTCTGTGGCGTAACCGCTGAACCAGTAGATGATAAATTCAGAGGAACGACAAGCGGCCGAAAGCTCTTTATCAAAAACTTGCCATATTACTTTGGCGGACGAAACAATTTTTATGATATTTATATAAGACCTTATTTTTTTTTGTAAGCAACAGTCTTTATTAATTAAATTTTTTATATTTATTTTTGCACTTTGAGATTAAAAACTTATAAAATTTATTTCAATGACGATTGTACCGGTACACATTTTTTATAATTGATAGAATTAATATATCATTTAATAATTTTTTTATTTATAACTGCATTTATAAATGTTTCTAGCACAGTTTTTAAGAATTACGAAGTATAGAAATATTTTATTACATGTATAATAAATTCTCTTTTAATTTAATGGTTGCTTAAGTTCATTCCTTTAATTCCTAGAATTAAACTACCGTTATTTGTAGATCTCTTTCTACACCGGAAATCCATCATCTCCTGCGTTTTTTGAATAAGTTTTTTTTTTTGTATTTCTTACTGCATATGATATTATGCAAAAAAAGGATCTTGCTCTGGGTTTGGTATTATGGTGCAGATGACTTTAAAAGTTATGCTTGGTGAAATTTAATTCAATAATCACAGTAAGATGTGAATGTGAGGCAAATTTCGTTTTTGCCACTCCACATAGTATATTTAGCAATTTACTTTTCCGAATAAATTACTTTTAAATTTGAAAGTTTTTAACTTCTTTACTATAAGATGAAATACCCTCGCTATATAGTAATATCACATCGATTGATTTCATTAGATCCATTCCATTAGATTAATTTCTGACTTTAAATTACACATAAAAGTGATAAATAGATCAGCACAGCCATGCACGCAAACACATACAAAAGTCACTCGTAAATGTCGATGGAAGTTCTGCCATTCAACTTAGCTTATTAACATCATTCCACCCGACGACATACTTAAGACGAATATAGTTCTCTGCTTTCAACTTCTTTCGATTATTCCTATCAAAATTCAACCTTTCGGAATCAATTTTTTAAGAAGGCAGCTAAAATGTATAATATGGTTATCATAATTCGGTAAATATAAAAGCTAGCTGTAGATACTTTTTTTAAAGGCAATTTGGTATTTAGATCGTATAAAGCTATATTAATAGAGTATTCATTTTTGTTAAATAAAAACAGAAAATAAGTAGATACTACAGAGAGTTATATGATTATTGGAACTCAATAATGCGCTACAGTTTATTATAGTGGCCTTAGAGTACAATGTCTTTATTTTCAAATTATTAACCAGCAATTACCAGAACTACTTCATTTTCTGTTGATGAGTTAAAGCGACGTCTATGAGCATCAGTGGATTTTCTGTCCGCATGGATGACCATTTTAAATTCTTTGTTTTTTAAAAGTTCTTTGATATAATTGTTTTCTTCGCAGAAGCATCCCTTGCAGTTGTTTGACCAATCTCTGTTTAAAAGTCAGAAAAGTTGGTGAAACTTAAATGAACTTTCCTTTCATCTTAACCTACAAAATAAATTTTAAGAAATTGGGTTTCTTGTGAAGGACAAGTATGAGACTTCCTACCAAGTTATACATACACCTGTCAATGAACTTCAAAAGTGACTACGAATCATTTGCTAATATTTTTATAGCCCCTAATGATGCTATTTGAAAACAATCTTTGTATTTTCGAAAAAGGTTCATAAAAAGACAGTGTTTGGTGATAAGCAGGCTGTAGAGAAGATCTGGCAGACTCGAATAATGGAAGCCTCACTTTGCCAATATAACAGCACATTCCGGCAATCTCTTTCTCCACTTAAGAGGACTGCATTACTTGTACTTGCAGTTCATGGAAGCCAGTGCTATAGTGATATCTGTCACATGATTCTCGTTAGGCTTGTAAGCCATACCTGAATTAGCTTTTATGGAAATGCTCGTCTTTCAACTTGTCGGTTAGGATTACTTTTCTCTGATTAAGAACTAGTTGATCCGATTACCTCAGGATTATTTATCTGGTGCCTAGAACCAACATCTCTTTTCACCTTGGGATGACTTTTCATTTATCTGATGATATTTGATATTGTGTTCCCTAAAGGATTATTAAGTTCAAAATTCTTTGTCGAATTTTTAAGTTTCTTTATTCTTTTATCACCGATGCACTTTTATTTCATTTATTAGCTTATAAAGTTGTTTTATCTTTTATTTGTGTTTAACAAAAAACATCATCTAATCACTTTTTTAAAAATTTATCGTAAATAAAAAAAGTAATAATCAAAACAACTAAGTTAATTGCACGAATACAATTTGTGTTAATAGGTATTAAAGCAGTAGTTGATCTTAAAGCTCTCGGCGTAGACGGAAATCCAATCGACGGTCCTCGAGGTCAACTAACTTAGAACAACTTCCAAGTGGACTTCGAATTTACGGAACGATATCAGGGTTACCCAAAGGACTTCACGGTTTTAACGTGCACGAAAAAGGTAATTTGAGCAAAGATTGCGAATCTGCTGGACCTCAGTTTAATCCTTGTTTGGTAAGCATCGTCTTGAAAAGAATCGATTAAGAAATTCTAACCAATTTTAGAAAACAATGGCTCAGTTCCAGAGGTAAGTTTTTGTAGGAAATAAAATGTTTTATAATCAATTTGTTATTGCATATGAAAAGTTTATAGTTTACAAAAGGATTTAAAAAAATAAAAATTAATTATTGTATTAAAATTTTTTATTTGACCGCTAGTAAAGTGAATTTTTCATTATAAATAGCATGGTTTAGATATTATTTTACCAAACAAATAAATGGGTATTTTGATTTAAGAATGTTTTTATGAACATATTGCATTGTGAGTAATTTGATAACGTAGAGTTCTTAAAAAAGAATATAAAGGGTCGGAAGTGTGCTATGAAGAAGAACAAAATGAAACATTAAACAATTAAATTAATTATAAGAAATTAGTATAAAAACAGGAGTTTTCTTTGTTAAAAATATAGATAGATTAATGATAATAATTAATAAAGAATAAATATTGTTGCAGTAATTATGTACAGCTGTCCGTCGTAACAAAACCTCTTATTTTAATGCATGAACACCATGGTATAATTATCATAATTATATCAAACCACAGTTTTTGCGCAGCAATCAAGCGTAAAAATAATCATAATTGTTGACAGGTTAATCACGGAGCATCGCACAATCTGTTACGTCATGTAGGGGATATGGGCAACATCGAGGCCGGCGAGGACGGAATCGCTCACATCGATTTTTTTTCGATCACTACCTGACGTTAACGGGAGTGACTGGTGCGATAGGCCGGACCCTCATCGTACACGAGAAACAGGACGACCTCGGACGAGGCGGTACCGAGGAGAGCGCCAAAAATGGAAGCGCTGGAGCTCGTCTCGCCTGCGGCATCGTTGGATTTATTTAAACTTTGACTCATTACATTATTTTTTCCTTGTTTTTTTTTTTTTTTTTTTTTTATGTCGGTCGTGTACATTGGCCGCAAATACTTAACTTCTTCGCACTGCCGTACATTATTTTATGAAACATTACATTTTACATAATAAGGTAAACAAAACCGAATGATTCATCGGTGCTGTAAAAATCAAACGATCAGATTTGCTCGATTTATAGCGGAATACTTAGCCATTGACGTACATTGAATTAAATTTTTTTTACTTATTTATTTTCTTTCTAGCTTTTGACACTTTTAACAACGTTCATAAATTTTTTAACAATAAATGTTATGTGAAGTCAAATGAATTTTTATGTGAATGATATTAAACGTTTGTACTTATTATGGAGCCATACTAATGAATTCAATAAAATAAATTATACCTCAAAATAATAAATATTCTCTTTTATCGTCATTTTTATGCGTTTATGTTTTATTGCCCTTCAAATAAATTAACTTTCTACTCTTTCCCTTGATTTTCAAGCATAACTTGATATTTATTTATTTAATTTTTCTATTTTACATTTATAGCATAGGTACATAAATTATTGCTTCATGTCAAGAATAATTTTTTTAATGAACGGAGCGCATTGAACGTGACGTGATTAAGTGGATTCGCTAACTTTGTAAATGTAAGCGATCTGTTCGTTAATTCTTTTATCTTCACAAAGAATCAATGTCATAAGATAGAAATCGATATTATAACGACGACTTATATTCGCGCGATCCATCAGCCACTTAACGGCTTATATTCTTGAATTATTTAAAATTTTTCTTTTGTCTTTACTGTTCTCTTTAGTTATCGTTCCTTTATTTTTATTTATCATATTTTTAAT
The DNA here is from genome assembly GCA_949987625.1 of Chalcis sispes. Classification (NCBI taxonomy): domain Eukaryota; kingdom Metazoa; phylum Arthropoda; class Insecta; order Hymenoptera; family Chalcididae; genus Chalcis; species Chalcis sispes. The sequence goes on from OX465095.1 coordinate 62,587,299, forward strand.
CTGTAAAATAAAGTTTTTATTTTCAAATAATAATAATGGTTATTTGAATATACCAACGTCTACGCGACATTATTTCGAAATAAATTTATCTCGTCGTATTTGAATAAATTTTAATTTCTCATATTCATTTATACGATATTTTTTACTGAATATTTACACTATTATTACAAACATAACTAGATTTTCGATTTTTTTTTTTAATATTTTATGAAAAATGATAAAATTTACAATAATTTAAAAATATCAAAAATACATAACATTATTAAACAAAAAAAGTTTAGAATTTTATAAATTTACTTCTTATATTAAGATACATCTTCTAAATAACTAAATTACTAAATAATAACAACTATAAGCTGTATATAATAAAGTATGTAATAATGAGTAAATAATGATTTCTTGAAACTCTTTATGGTAAAAGTGCACGCTTATAGATCTGAGCGATTTTATAACAGATTGATATAAATTTGTAAAGAAAAAAGAAAATTTATGTAGAACATAATAATTAAAATTATTTGTAATATTTAATGATGTTAAAAACTTCCTAATTTTTAAGAATTGTTAATACTTTAAAAATGTTATATTTGTAAATACTTATTTACCCAAGCGAATTCTTTTATTTTTAATAAATGTAAATTTAATAAATGTAATCTTTAGACTAAACGTGTAAAAAATTTATATTATATTAATAGAGTGTGAAATAAAAAAAAAAAATAAATGCAAAAAATATTTCAATATTTTTTGTAAACGAATAATTTCATCTAATATCATAATCGTTAATGAAAATTGAAATACGTTAAATATAACATCGTATAAAGTATCAATAAGACTTCATGATAAGTACCAATCGTCATCGACGTCGTCATCGTCGTCATCGAAATCGAAGGCAGGATTGGTATGATGAATGGAGAAAACCGAAATCTCTCGGTTAAGCTCCTCGGATCTCGTTACGTTCGTAGCATTATCGTTGCGAGGCGCGACGACTCTTCTCTCCCGATTTTCCGAGGTCTCGCACATCTCCTCCAAGGCAAGTCGCATCTTTTGCACGACCTCGGGCGGAGATTTACGTCTGCCACAGGGCGCATCCGGCCGATGCTGGAAGGGTTCCCGTTGCCGCGGCTCGTTCACCTCCTGCGGTATGTACCGCAATTGTGGCCCTATTTGTACTGCGGACATTGAACCGTCGCCGTTAAATAACGATCGTCGCATACACACACACACACATATATATATATATATATATATATGTACATTGCACGCATCGTAGATATAAGGTAACTATATGGGATCTAGAGCATCGATGAGTTTTGCTATGTTACACCGCGTCCGACAATGTGTACGTCAAACAGCCGACGCGACGCTAAGTTCTTAATATGCAAGAGAGAAAAATTACATGAACTAAGGTAAAAATAAGCGATATATTACGAATATGTGCAGGCTTCTGACGTAAGACCTCGATTAAAGTTATATTTATCGGACGAGTGGATTTTTAAACGTTAGCCGTTGTTTGCGTAAAAACTTCTATCGTAAAAATATTCAATTTATTCTTTAATTTTTTAGTATCGTGCCGATCAAAATATAAGTATATTCATCAGATATATTCTACTTGATGTTTAATTATTGTTATTTAACATAATTATAACTCTAAGTTTATTTATATCAATTGCAAAATATAAATCTTTTATATTTTTTAGTTTGTCAATGAATTGTAATCATTCGATGTTTTAGTAATGTAATTATTTAGTATTATTATGAGATATCATTTATCATTAATCCAATAAACAAAATATTTAATTTAAAAACTTTATTATATTCGTACATATAAATTCAATTATAAAAGTTCAATATTGAAAATTAAAGTCTCGTGACCGATTAAAAAATAATTTATAAAAATTAAAAAAATTTAATTTATTGTGTTTTTATTATTATTTATTTATTTATTTATTTTATTATTATTATTATTATTTTTTTTTTTTTGATGATTTAGAATGTGTTTAAGTGTTTTGTTATAATATTCTAAAATCAACACAATAATCATCTTATTAAATATATTTCATACATTTACTAATAATAAATAATACTTTATTTATTGTACTAAGATTAGGTAAACTCATCGTATAATTTTCAAATTAAATTAATATAAAAATCAATTTTCGTAGTTTTTTGATATAAGTAGTATTTGAATGTTGAATAATTTTCAAAATTATAAATTATATAGTTTGTATTGATTTTGGAGATACAATATTTAACGGCCGTTCTAAGTTTTTATTTTTGATAATAAATTATGGTGATGTGAAAAGTTGTAAAAGCAAAAAGTAACGGCAATAATAAAATGAATAACTAGCTATTTTTTTTCTACAACTAAAAATATTTATAGAGCCTTAAAGATGATTTATTCGATAAAATCTTTAAGACTCTCTTTCATATCGTAAAATGTTGAATATCAATAATTTAATAATAAATTGAATTTAATTTACATAAAATTGCACCTGGAGCATTGTCAGCAAATTCTTCTAAATTTTGCAGGATTGCGGCAAAATCACCATCGATACTTGAATTTGGTCTTCCACATCTTCCAAAAAAAATAAAGCAGTTAGAGATTGCTTGTCTTGTCCTTCTCCACATAATAAGCGGCAAACATCTTGATTTTTATTTTCTTGTTTTTTTTTCTCCAAATAAATAATATTATTAAAAATTATTTGCCTTATTTTTTTATCACGCTTTCTTTTATTATGTTCATTTTGTGCTTGAATTTTGAAAGGAGTTTTTGCCAAAAAGAAAAATTGAATAGGGTTAAGTTAGTTTTTGTACATAATGAATATAGTACCTCAATGCCGTTATTGTTTATAACAATGTTCACAAAATACATCGATAAAATTTCATTTATTATACTCCTTTTCGAATTTAGAAAATTTTAAGCTATTTTATTAAATTGCGACGAAGAAAATTTGTTTTGATATTGTTAATAGCCTCGATCGTAAAAAGATTGCCAGTTACACGTTATCGGAGTTTCACGTAAGGAGAAACACTGTAATTATAGCAAATGTACGTACGTAGCTACCGGTACGTAGGTCGAGTTGCGAAATAAACGATTTTTCTTTTCTCATAATATGCGACATATGAAAACACCCGTGCAAATTAAACTTATAAACTTATAATATAAAAAAAAGGATACAACTTATATGATTTTTTTCATATTACCTAGTGATTTAAATTTACAAGTAAGAATGAGTTATTTAATAATCTCAGACGTTCTTGAAAAACGTTTAATATTTATATTTATCTCTTTGATTTTATTTAACAATATACTTTTAACTTTAATAATAGTTTCGATTCTTATACATAAATTATTTCATGTACTAGAAAAAAAGATCATTTGATTAAATTTGTCGAACGTTTGGAAAAAGGTTCATGAAAAATTTTAACAAGATACTAATTAAATTATAATAAATCGAATCTAAACAAAACTGAAATAATTCAGTTCATTTAAGTATTTTATAAAATTATTAAAAAAGAAAGGGTAAAACCTTTAATAATTTCATAAAATAAAATAATTCTCATTTTAATTGTGGTTTGGTTTGAATAATTATATTATATAAAACTTTAATAAACAATTTATACCATAAAATTTGTTAAAATCTAAATAAATAAAAAAGATACAGAACATTTTTTATAATTACTAAATATTAAATTAAATTACAATGAAATATCTAGAATAAATTATGCCTATCACAGATTTAATTCATACGTTAAGTTAAAAAAAATTTATTTCTTTTGTTTCAATTAAATTTAATAAAAGTTTGAATATGATTAATTTTTCTCAAATATTTTTTTTCTAAAAATAAAGTTTGATAAAAGCAATATATGCATATTTGTATTAACATTATTATTATCAAAATTTAATTGCATACAAATTGTATATACAATGCGAATTTTCAATTGAATACAAAAAGTAATATCGTTTTCATAGATGTACACAATTAACGTGTTTTATAAATTTGTTTTTAAAAATATATTATTTTATGACTTATTAATAGTGTGACGAACTATAATTTTAATTTTAATTTTTTATTAAAATGTGGGCTCCACGACTATCAAACGCGGTATTACGTAGACGCAGAATTATGCAAGAGAATGAGAGCGAGAGAGAGAGAGAGAGAGAGAGAGAAAATAAGTGAAGACAAGAAGAGGAAAAAAGGAAATCAATTGGCTAGAGTCGAGTTATAGCGACTGAGTCGAATAGTCGCGTTGCTCATGTTTACCTTTTAGAGAATGTTAATAAAGTATTCATTAAATAAACTAATATTTGGTTAATCATTTTTAGTTGCTGCTTAATTACTCCTTGGCCTTCCCATTTATCTCAAATGAAGAAACGCTGGCAGAGTAGACTGCCTTACTACCTTCTTTTCATGAAGTCAGACACAAAGTAAGCGAGTTTTCAAATATTCCCGCTTAAACCATTTATAACATATTCAAAAACTGTAAACTAGTGTCATCTTACAGTAATTTCAGAAATTTTATTTTCCCGCGCAAATTTGTGTCTTAACAATACATATATATATATATATATATATATATATAAGTTGGTTAGTTCAATCGACGCAGTACATTTATACATTTACCGGTTTTGTTTGTTCATTGTTTGTTGTTTTATAACGGCTTTAAAAAATGGTTGAAACAAGCGTAATTGAGGAAATGGATATTGACGTGCCATCAACAAGTGGTACATCCCAAGTTATACAAAAACCAATAAAAGTAACAAATGTACCTTGGTAAGAATAGTAAAATTTTAAGGTTAGGTTATTAGTTAAAAAATATTTAAATTTCTATAATTTTTTAATAAAAAAATGAATTTAATATAATTATTTTTTTAAATTAACAAATGTAATATTTCTGTGTGATTTTATTTTTGTTTTTATAATAATTTCTTATTTTTAATTTACATCTAGGATAGAAAAATATCGACCACAAGTATTTTCTGATATTGTTGGAAATGAAGACACAGTTGAGAGATTATCAGTGTTTGCTGAGCATGGAAATGCACCAAATATCATTATTGCTGGACCACCTGGAGTGGGCAAAACTACAACAATTCTGTGTTTTGCCAGAATTCTTTTAGGACCTTCATTTAAAGATGCAGTTCTTGAATTAAATGCTTCCAATGAAAGAGGCATAGACGTTGTCAGAAACAAAATTAAAATGTTTGCGCAAAAAAAAGTAATACTTTTTAATAATTTAGCAATGTTGATTATAAACTAATACAAATATATATTTTTTAAATATTTAAACAGGTTAATCTTCCACCAGGAAAACATAAAATAATTATTCTTGATGAAGCTGACAGTATGACAGATGGTGCTCAACAAGCATTACGCCGAACTATGGAAATTTATAGCAGTACAACAAGATTTGCACTTGCTTGCAATAACAGTGAAAAAATCATTGAACCAATACAATCGCGTTGTGCAATGATACGTTATGGAAAATTATCAGATGCTCAAGTTCTTGCTAAAATAATAGATGTTTGTAACAAAGAAAATGTAAGCTCTCAATATATCATACTTCTGTTTTTTTAATATTGTAGAAATAAAGTTAATCAAATGTTTATATTGAATCAGGTTTCATACACAGATGATGGATTAGAAGCTATTGTATTTACTGCACAGGGAGATATGCGACAAGCTCTTAATAATTTGCAATCTACCGTTAATGGATTTAATCACGTGAATAGTGAAAATGTTTTTAAAGTTTGTGACGAACCGCATCCATTACTTGTGAAAAATATGCTTGAAACCTGTGTTAGAGGAGATATTAATAAAGCTTATAGTGTAAGTAAATTATCCAATTAAAAATTATAATATTGTTTTTTGCAGACTAATGTAACTAAAAATATTAATTTATAAAAATATTCAGATATTGAAGCACTTGTGGGATATGGGTTATTCACCAGAGGATATAATAAGTAATATATTTAGAGTAACCAAGAATTTAGAAATTCATGAAAATTTAAAATTAGAATTTATTAAAGTAAGAAATAAAGTTACAATTTAGTTTTAATAATAATATCTTATATAAATAAATTGATATTAAATTTTTAGGAAATTGGGTTCACAAATATGGGAATTGTAAATGGAATCAGCAGTCTTTTACAATTAAACAGTCTTATTGCTAAACTATGTCGAATAGCACTAAATAATGAAAGATAATTTACATAAATGGAATCTATATTATATACTATCTATGATTGTAAAATATATTAGGCATACTTATAATGTATAATTATTTATAATTTTTAATTGAGATCGAAGTAGTTATTATACATTTCAACATCATTGCTAATTTTCAATAATAATTGTTAAGGAAATTTATAAAATTTTCACTACTAAAATAAATTTATACTTTTGTAAAAAGTTTACACTTTTATTACAATTTTCCAATTGAAAATAAAACAGTGTATTTTTCAAAATCTATTATTTTCAAAAAATGATAAAAATCTGTAGAATCTTCATATGAATAATACGTTAAAAGTAAAGTCGCAATAAGAACACTTAGATGTAATATTATGTACAAATTCATGAATTTTTAAAACTATATATAAATGTTTAAATGTCCCATCATATGTAAATAATGTAACATTTTATATTTTATTGTACATATATATATATATAAAAATTTTATACGATTTTCTTATTTATATTTATATCAATAAAATGTTTTTTTTTACGAAATATTTAATTGAATTTGAAATTTTATGATGTAATATTAAAAAATACTTTGAAATTAAGACTATAAATAAAAACAAAAAATCAATGCGTTGATTAAATTTAAATAGAAACACGTTTGTTGTAGCAGATATGCAACTAAAATTATAAAAATTACCTTTAAAATAATATTACAAATTTGAAGTAAAAAGTTTACTTCTTTAAAATCGACTAGTAAAATTAGTAAATGCACGCAATTTTAAAACAATTTCAGAATATAATAACAAATAAAAAGAAATTGTGTTTGCCAAATAACTTAATACTATTAATTTATAATGATTTTATAAATCAAATATAAAGTTTTTTTCTTAAAGCATTAATATTAATTATAAAATATTAGGTTCACCATTTGAATTATAAAAATTTGTTAATATTGCATTTTTATTTTTAATTAAAAATAATTTTTAAATTTTCAATTTTTTACACTAGTTGTTTATTAATATTAATTGCACAATAAACAAAATTTAAAATTACTGATAATAAATTTCAAACCTTAATTTTTAAAAATAATAAATTATAATCGCGTTTTAAAATATCATTTATTTTTATTATGATATACTTTTTATATTAAAAATTTAATATTTTACAAGGAGTATTTTAAAATTTTTTTTTTAAATAAATTATAATTTTGCTTAATCTTGGTTTAATCTTGTCTAATATTTCTAATATCTTTGCACTGTTATAAAAATATAAAAGTTATGTAACTATGAAATATAATACACAAATTTCAAACGATTAGTTTATAGATTTACAAGTTATGAATAAAAACGGAATTGAATATTTATAAAAAATAAAAAAAAAAAATTCAGCAGCCAAAAAATCTACCTCTGACTGGAGTTATTATAATGCACATTATGTGCATTATAAATGCATCATGCAATTTTATCATAAAATTGAGATTTTAAAATTGACTTAATTTTAAAAATTTTGAATTATTATTAAAAATTAAATGGTTTTTATCCTAATCTTTTCCTTCGAATTTTTTTGTTAAATATAAATTAATAGATAAAAAATCTTTCTTTTATAAGCTTTTCCTTTGTAAAAATTTTTAGTTATCTTTAATAAATTATTATTTTCATATGCATCATGAAAGAAATAATTTTGATTTGTGAAAAAAAAAAATGGTGCGCTATATTAAAGAACATGATTCTTTAATTGAAAGCTTGTTTTTGCAAAACAATCCAATGCTCATAATTGAATTATTAACTGTACATTATATGACAAGGCAGAGAGCGAACGATTTCCGCTTAATGATAATCCATCGGCAGTAGCCTAAACCGCCGTGGATTTTAACCGTCAGCACCACTTCTCCATGGACAGTTGGGCTAGGTGAGGTCTAGGCTTTGGCGAAGGCCATCTCAAAGCGCTTTGACAGGACTCGGCTCGCGACGGTGTTCTCGGAGGTGGTTGAGGCGCTTCGTGTTGTTGTTGTTGCTGCTGCTGCTGCTGCTGCTGCTGTTGACCGTTTGTTTCGCCATTTTCCTTTGGCAGGTCCCCGCGGTAATTGCGCTTGGTTGGCTTTTTCGAGGGTATGTAATCTTGATAATTGTGATTGTTCATCGACGATGAAAAAGTCGTTGGTGGCGCGCTTTCGACCGACTGTAGACTTGCCGCTCGATGTAGAGACAGTCTCAGAGGTTTTTTTGGTGGCGCGGGACGACTTTTTCCATTGTTGTTGCTGTATTCTTGTGAGCCGTAGGCAGTTACCGATGCTTCCGAATGTTCTGATGCTCGTGATTGAGTATCCTTTATCGAAAAATATACTTATTAGTCATTTTATTAAAAGTAATTTAAATAAATTCTATTCTTATATAAAAAATAAATTAAATGTAAGTTTAAAGATTCTTCTACAACAAGAATAAAATATTATTTGTTTTTCTGGTAAATGTCTGATAGCATCAATTTTAAATGATAAATTTTATAGAATCGATTAATGCCGATATATTTTATCTTTTTTATATTAATATTAAAGTTAAAATAATTTTCATAATAACAGTATATATTTGGAGGAATGAGTTTAAAAAAATATTATTCAATTGATTCGAATTTCACATGTGTATTACGAAATCTGTCTTCAATGTTTCCCATTATCTACGCACGGGACAAAAAATTTCAGCATCTTATTTTTCACAAAACACGAGGCTTTTCGTGGGACGCATTTGAGCAACTTGGTTAAAGCGTAAAAGCGTTCTCCCGCATCCCTCACGCTCGTATTCTTACCTGCATCCTGTAATACGTCGGCTCGGAATCGAAATCGAGGGAGTGAAACAGCTGCTGCTGTTTACGGGTCTTGTGATGATGCATCTGCTCTTCGATTTTAGGCGCACGCCGTCGCGGCGACGAAGCCGAGAGCATCGATGAGTTTTGGATCTGATAATGATGTTGCTGTACGAGATCGAGGCTCGCCGTCGATTTGGCTAATTGGTTGTGAGCGTGTTGCTGTTGCTTCTGTCTGTTCCTCGAGGAGCGCGGTTGAGATAGCGCCTCCGTGGACGAGTAGTCGAGTTGACCGCTGTGTCGACTGGATACTTTCACGTTTGGTAAACTTTGCCGAGTATCCGGCGAGCCTTTTAGACTTAAGCCCGGCATGTTTGAGATCAGTGCCGTGACTTGTGGCCCTTTTTGAAATACCTTAAGAGAAAAAAAAGTTAATTTTTGACTTTCAACGTGATAGAATTTATATAATATTTATAAATGTTTTTGCTATTTAAATAAGTTTCAAAAGTATCTTGTAAAATAATAATACCATTACGCAGAAATAAAATTCACATTTGAATCTTCCTTATAATTTGAAAAAAAAAAAAAAAAAAAAAAAAAAAAAAAAAAAAAAAAAATGTGATAATAATTGGCGTAAACGTAAGAAGATATCGTTAAATTTAACGAAAATTAAAATAAAATTGATATTATCACGTGTTATGAAAATTTTGATGAAAGAAAAGAGAACTATGAAAATAAATTTTTTTGTTTTTTCATTACGAAATATGAATTGCGCGAAAGAGAAAACGTGTGAAGCGCTATTTTGCCAAAGAGAAACGTGAAATTCATTTTTTTTTTCTTTTAAATTTAAAGAATAATAAAATTATTTACATTTTTCTGCATTTGTATATGCATAAACGCTAAGGCAATAAAATTAATTTTTAAAATATTTATTTTTAAATTATAAATATTCGAATAAAATTTTAAGGTCGAGTTAATAAAACTTTCAAATAAAAAAAAAAAAAAAAACAGATACTTTAATCTAAAGAAAAACGGAATTCATCAAGATAAAAGCTGCTCCAAAGCTTTTCTAAGCGCAGCTTTACCAGCTGTATTTTTCCGTTCTACTTCGTGCTTCGTTCTATGCAGTTAGTTTTGTGACATAACGAAAAACTATTTTTAATAAAGTAGGTAGTAAAATATTCATTTGGATAAAGTATGATTAATGAAACGTGACGAATTATTTCATCGCTTTCATTCGATCGAAGTATTATTATAATAACATTTTTTAATACATTTTTATACATTTATATGTATAATAAAAATTTTATAATGCATAAATAAAACTGGAAGATTATGACATAAATTAAAATTATATTTTAATAATTGGTTTAATAAAAAAAAAAAACATTATTTTAAAAATTTTAATTAATTATACCAATGTTTTAAATAACTATTAATATTTAAATAAATTAAAATATAGTTGATACAATTATGATCCAATAAATAATTTGATTTGCATAATGCATAAATAAAGATATTCTTTTACTATTCGATATTACATGTATTACAAAAAACATCGGTATTATAAATTATCAAGTTAATAATAAAATAATGAATTTTAAATAATATTAAGAATACAATTGAAAATTAATATTGTTATTTAAAATGTAGGAAATAACAATAGCTCTCAAAAGAAATAACTTTTCTCGAATTGTATCGATTAACGGGTTACCCCCACCTGCGACTTTGAAAAAATCGATTTTTTGTTAATTGCATTTTTTTTGAAGTATAAGTATCTGAGAATATGACCTGGAAATTTCAAGTCGATCCGAACAAAATTGACTGAGATACGAGCGTTGAAAGAGAAGAATCCGTTGTGTAAACAACCGGCAATTAAAACTTTATACGCGTTTTTCTCGAAATGGCATTTCTGAAGTCGGTGACCAAGATTACTCAAACACTAATAAACCGATCTTCTTGAAATTTTGCAGGCTTATTTAATACATAAAAATGTAGTCTTTAATCGTTCGATTTTTTCGTTAAAATCAAACCATTAACTTTGACTGTCCGCCATTTTGTGAAAAATGAATATTTTTTTAAATCCTTTGATTAAAGACTAGTTTATACTTATATTTAACTAAATCTATCCACATTTTTTGTTTCAAATGATCCACTTTGCCGCAATGTTGGTCACCGCAAACCGTATAAATAAAAACACTATTTCATTGGCGGCCATTTGCTACTTAATAATGTAATATTTTGCAATAAAAAAATTACTGAAAGTTCTTGAAGATGTATTCTTTAAGATGATATAATAATCGTTTGAAAAAGTTTTGTAGTTTTCTTTAAAAAAATTCATGAAAAAGGCCTTTTTTGTTGAGCTACAACTGGGGGTAACCCCTTAATAAAGTTTCACAAACTGTAATTCTACGAAGTCATTGTGCATTATTCTTGTACTTTTACGAAATAAAATCTTACTGTATTTTATACGCAACATAAGTTCTCGCTCTTCGCTCATCTAACCTGAACGTGATCCTGTTTTTTAGCGGGCGGCGACTCGATCACAGCGTCGGTCGTAATGGACATTTCGGTCCTGGGTGCTAACAAATCGCGCACCTGCTCCTCGAGGTAACTGATTCGATGAGTAAGTCGAAGATTGTCGGAGCGTAAAGTACGGAGGGCCGCGAGGGATTCGCTCTTTCTTAAAACGACGATTTGCGCGGCGTCCGGCGCGACCGCTAACAAACGCGCCAAGTCGCTACGACCAGCTCCTACCACCAGTTTTCCGTTAACCTCCAATATCCTGAAAATGATAAAGATTTTGGTAAGACGTGCGTGTATTTTAATGTGCTTACGTGAGAAAAGGGATGGGACGTTGAATACGTTGATGGGGTTAATTATAAGCACAGGTAGTTTTAAAAATGCTCTGATATATATGTATTAAAAAATTTTAATTTATTTATAATAATTTGCTTTCAGAATTTAGTTATTTGAAAAAAAAAATGCTTTTTATCCTTTTTTTCGTAAACAAAGGAATTCATTTTTTATTTTATTGTTGAACTACTTGTTAATATTTGCACTTCTGAATTGTAAAAAAAAAAAAAAAAAAAAAAAACAAATGACAGCAATTCATTAGATTTACATAAATTATGAACTGCAGCATAATGTATACGATAAGAATTAAATTTTACCGATACATTTTTTAGGTTTCCTTTTTAAAGTGTATTATTTAATATTACAATACGTATATTTAAATTAGTTCAAATTATAACGAAATTAGAGTCGACTTTCACTACTCAGATAATGTCATACCTTGTCTGAAATTTCATAGGATAAGGTTGAAAATACTTTTAACGAAATCGTTACTAATATTTGAAACGTTATGAAAATTTTTTCAATAAATTTGACACCATTTTAAGGCATTAATGTATTGCTTACAATTTATACTTGTATTGTATTTCTCTGATATTTTAGATTTTATAAAATGTACTTTAATTAAAGAAAACGGTATATCTATGTTAATTAAGCTAATTAACCTTCAAAATTAATTACGTTATACTAACACCTGCAAAGATTTTTTCACATTAAATTAAATTAAACTATCCGCATAGTAAACTCGCGCAAAAAAAAATAATGTTACGATTAAAAATTGTAGCTTTCATTTTGCATAAATAATTAATTTATACCGTCATTATTGATCATCGCCGCTGTTGAATCATTCACAGTTATAATAATTATATATTTAAATGAAAAAATTATATGCACTTAATATAATTAACGTACAATTGAGCGAAATATATTATATATAATAATAAGTCTTGTATTCTCAGTTCCAATAAATTTTATAAACACGATGCGAACATCGTTAATTCCCGCACTAATACTCTAACAAATATTCAGTTATCCTAACTGTATCCTAACTATATATTTTTTCCTCGAGCATCAGCGTAGCCTATACCGAAAATCTAAATCCACTCAACGCCGTCGACGTTAACTTCGCGATAGCGGGAGGAATTCTACAATTCCCTCCTTGAATTCTCCTTCGCGAGCCCTTCGTTAAGGATCGAGCATTTGCACTAGTTCGACCAGTCGGATCCTAAGCGCGACGAGTGGCGAGGCAAAGCTATGCGAGGAAGAAGGAAAGCTTCGGCTTCGAGTGAAGTATAGAAGAGGAGGGGGGGGGGGAGACGAGGTCACGCGATGCTGAATAAGCCGCAGGTGCAATTAGCGAGGGCAACCGGCGAACTTCCGGCCGCCGGCGACGCTTCACGCTGCGACGAGCCTTGGGAACGGAATACCAAGATTGCCTATTGTTCCTGCGCTAACTCGCCCAGTCATCGACGCCGCGACGCCGTTCCCTCCCGACCCGCGTACACGTACACATGTACGTACACACAGCCGCGCATCGGTTTTAAGTACAACCGGAATAAGCAGGCTACGAATTTTAGTCATGCGGATTCGCTTAGCTCGTCAGCTTCTGGCTCCTATCTCTCTATTTACTACTAGTATTTACGACCGCATTCCTTATTTACGCAAATTGCACGAGGTTGCCGAAAAGGATAACGCGAGCGTTAACGAATTTCGAGTGATATCGTTATCTTTAAATTATGTACAGTTGAAGTAATTTAATTCTCGTTTATCGAATTAATTTTTAAACATGCCTATTTATGGAGGTTTAAATGTTAGGATTTAATTTTTGAATATTATGTTAAGCCGTAATTTGAGAGAAAATTATAATGCTATAATACCAATGATACTAATAAAATAATTTCCTAGTAAAAATAAATCAGTCTTTATTTTAGAAATTATAAGAACGCTATTAGAGAAAATTAAAATAAATTACTTAAAATAGTTAAATTATTTTTAAAAAGAATACTTTCACAGTCTTTAAATTTTACACTTAATAAAAATTTAGATAATCATCATTTATCGACAAATTTTTAGTTCTTTAATCGATCTTACATTCACAGTAAATGATATTATTCGAATAATTTTATTAAATATTACTTTTTTAACTATTCATTTTAATTATCAAGATTATTGCAACAATAATCTTGAAAATAATAAGAAACATTTTTATGAAACTCTCTTTATACATTTACCTGTCTCCTTTACAAAGACCGGAATCTTCAACGGCCCAGTCAACATACAATCCAGCTGCGTCTTCTCGGGGTCCCGCGCCAAAACGAGGACTTTTCGGATCCGCGCTAATTTCCACGGCATGTATCGTTATTTGAGTGGATCCAGTAATGCAACTACAAAATAGTCCGATTACGTTATACGAATTTACAGAGCGATAAAAGAATTTATATTTTACCATTACGATATATGTATATATATATATTTACAACAAATATATTTTTGCATATTATGTAACATCAATATTTTACAATTATTTTATTATTTTTTTAATATGCATTACTTATTGTTTTATACTATTCTTGTATATATACACGATTCGTTAATGTAATCTTCACATTTATTATGATACAAAATTTAGAAAGCAAACAAACATTATATTTTGTTACATCAGCTATAATATTATTTAAATATTTTTATTTCATCATATTCAACGAAATAATAAACAATTATAATAAAATTACATACAAAAATTATTGAGCCTAAAATTTTGCCCAACATATTTTATTTAATATTTAAATCTACTTATTTTAATTTATAATTTAATTAATAGCGAACATTCAAATTAACTTGGAAATGTTTCATAAGTACCTAAAGATAGTATCATTCTTTTGTTTTTCTTGAGTTTCGGCAAGTTCTAAAGCAGCTTGAAGAGCTCTACTTTCTTCGCGTAGTGTTAAAAGTTCCAGCTCTTCTCTCCCCAGTCGGTATTCAAGTTCTGCTTGTTGAATTCGTACGTCAATATTACTAAAAGTTCAAAAACATTTTATTAATTTTTTATAACTTGCGAGCATTGGTATAAAAGTTAAAATAAAAATTCAATATAAAGAAGAAAAAAAAAAAATTTCCCATACCGGGAATCGAACCCGAGCCTCCTGGGTGAAAGCCAGGTATCCTAGCCACTAGACCATATGGGAGTGATGACTGTAGTGATTTTATCAACAGTCATTTTCATACTCTTGATTTTATATTTAACACATTCAATATAACAACTTATAAATTTAAATTTAATTGTTTAATAATTTATAGAAAAAAAAAAAGGGGAAAAAAACTAAATAATTTATTGCCTCAAAGTATTATCAAACTTTTTTTATCCATTAGTCAAATTTTTAAAGACTATATGTTATTTACAAAATATATTAAATTTTATCACATAAAAAATGTTATCAATATCGAGAACTCTTATTTAATGCTTTGATTTTCATTTTTTAAATGCTTAAAAGCTTGATATAATATACGCGCTGATTAAATAAAAATAATCTATTTTTAATTTATAAGATTCAGTATGCGCAATGAAAAGTAAAGATAAGAAAGATAAACGAACGAAACGTCTTTCTCGTTTTCTTTCTATTTGGCGCTTTAAAATTTTTCAAATATAAAAATTCCTTAAGACATTGTTAAAGAGCGATAAGCTTAAATCATTAAATAAGAATTATACGCAATAAATAACAAAGAATATGACAAACGCTTATTGTAAAGCGAAAGACAGAGTTACAACCTTTGGTTCTACGCATCGTAGAAGTATAAATGAGCAAAGTGTACGTTACATATATATATATATATATATATATATATATATACGTATACAAAGAGAATACTCAAAAAAAAAAAAAAAAAATTGAGGACGGTTTTGTTAAAGGTTATTCCGCGCGTCTTAATTAACGAAATTTAACAGCCGACTGTATAAGAAAAGTAAAGCGCTTTCTTACTCGGTAATGTCGAGGCGCTCCAGCGCGAGTTTCAAGTTCTTTATGGCAAGCCTCTTATTGTCGGCGTCTCGTCTCAGCCTTTGAAGACGTTCCTCGGTGGCCTTTCTGTCCGCCTCCGTCAGGGGCGGCGCTCCGTTGCGCAACGCCAACCGGTTGCTCAGTGTATTGCACAGTTGACCCTTTAGACTGCCGTCGACATCGAGTTTCGATGAAAGATAAAGGAATAAAGTTAATTGAGACTTGTATCGTTTGTTTATTCTATTGTTTTTTTTTTTTTTCATCTGGCTACGACTCGTCTATTATTCCCAAATTTGTTTCGAGTAACATTTTCATGCTAATTTTATGTTAATTAGCAGTGTGTATAGACTCTGGCAAATTGTAGCGTTTAAAGGTTATTTCTCGAGTAATCGATGTGATTACTAAACATTAAAAGATGTGACAGATTATTCAATTATTTTAAATTCGTTAAAACATTGAATGTATCATATACTTTTTATACAACATACAAAAAAAAAAAACTCAAAATAAAATATATACCCATAAAAAGTATTTATTTGTATTTTATTGTTACTTTGTGTTATATTTGTAATCACTTACTCATTATTCATGATATAATGAAACAAGGATTAAAAAAACAAAAAAAAAAAAAAAAAAAAGAAAAGACTCATTTCAATTAAATATTTATCGATATAATAGAATTACAAAAAGAAAAAGTAATCATCAAAGATGTTTATTATATTCAATCGCATTTCTTTTTAAAATAGTAACTTCGTTATAGTTAATTGTGATGTTCAAAGTATCTTTTTAATCTCGTTGAGATATAAATAATCAATAACTTTGGAGAATTTTCAAAAGCGTATTACATATTTTTATAAAAGACATGCTTCTAGACTCACGTTTGAATAATATTTTCCTTATCCCTTAGGGCAATTCGTAGGGAATCTAATTCTTTGTAATAATCTCGGTTTCGATGACTTGCTGGCGAGGTCATTCCACCGGAAACGCTGCCGCCTTTTTTTCGTCTTGGCGTTGACGATAAGGACACCTCGATGCTCGCCATCTGTGCAAAAAAAAAAAAAAAAAAAAAAAAAAAAAAAAAAAAAAAAAAAAAAAAAAATCGTAAAATTACGCATAAAAAGAAAATCGAAAAACAAGCAATTATTATTATTTATGTTTTTCACATCTACTTATTCTCATTCGTATAAGCTTAACTATATAATTAAATCTGTTTTCTGTTTCTATTGCAGCGGTTTCAACCAAAAAGCTTGGTATTATAGATTTTCACGACGATTCAAAAATATAAATAAGATTCATTGTTTGAACGAAATACAAATATTTTATTAGAGCGTAATTGAATGTAAAAAGCTACTTGATTTAAAAAAAAACAAAAAAAAAAAAATGTTAATTTTAGAAGTTGTTACAAACTTTTAGAAAAATTAAATTATTATTGAGAATGAAATTTTAGCGATTACAACGATTATTGGAAAATACATGTTATGTAAGTTGCCTTTTATATAATTGACTTTTTTAAATGATAGGACTGTCAGCGCATACAAATTTTAATTTATAATTAATTTTTATTAATTTATAAATTATAATATTTTACTTTATTTTTAACCAATATGATAATATTCTTTAGACGATAATACATTTTAAAATTTATTTAATGAAATTTTAAGAAATTTAATAAAAGCTTGTATCATTTATTAATATAATATTTAAAATAAAAATGTGTCAGTTAAGCTTAATTTGATTTTTCATGATCATTAAACGTTTTATTATATTTTATTATATTTAAATTTAATTTTTTTCGTCAATAATTACCGTTTATCTTGAAAAATATTCATTTTATAATATTTTTACTTTATGAGTATAAAATAATTTAATGAATTGTTATTATATGTTTTCATCCAAAAATATCTCAACTGTTATCCTAAAAAATACATGTATTCGTAGCGCATGGAACACGCGATTAGATTTCAATACAACGCGGTTCAACTGAAACTGTATACACCCACGCGCTAGAAAAAAAAAAAAAAAAAAAAAAAAAAAAAAGAAATAATCGAAGAAAAGGCAACGATAATCGCTTTGAGCGCCTTTCTGCACCGCAAGCGTCGAGGATAGTAAGAGCGGAATATAAATTAATGAAATACGATTGCGCACTCGTGGCTTTGACCTTGAGGGCGCAACCCTCGCGTGTCCTCGAGGAGGTCGGCCGTGACTGCGAGAGCAAACCGTGCCGGCGGCGGCGGCATCGGGCTCTTAAACGACCCGACGGTGGACCACCAACCGCGGCACCCATGCGAACAATGAAGCAGAGCTGTGGGCCTTCTTCTTTCTCTCGCGTTAGTGTACTGTATATATATATATATATATATATATATATATATATATATATATATATATATATATATATATATATATACATATATATATGTACCCTTGACGATTAAGTGCACTCTCACTTGGCGTACACGAGTGGCTTTTATATCCTCGGTCTTCTGTATTCTTTGCTTTGGCTTTACTTTTAAAATTTTCAGCGCTTTTTTTCGCATCAATGGATACTCTCTCGTTGCGTAGAGCAAGGAAGCGTTTGTAATTGCATACACATATGTTTAATACTTTAGATAAAGAGAACATTAACGTGAACGTTGGATTATTTTATAATTTTAAAATTGGATTTTCGCGCGTTACAAAGTATAAAATCTTTTCATTAACTGTGGGATATTGATATGGAATATATTTTATTTGTTCTTGCCGATTAGAAAAATCTTTAAAGCAACATAAAGAAACGTATTATAAAATTTAACTTAATAATTCATTAAAATTATCAATGTTTTATTTAAGAAAGGAAGAAAAAAAAATATATAATTTTTTCTTTAACGGTGTTGTTCCTACAGACACTTTTTTATCGTCTTCTATAAAGGTTTCTAATGACTGTACAGCTTTAGATCTAAAAAAAAAACTTTGGAGGAGAAATATCGAATCATATAGCAACAATATTTTATGTCAAATCAATGAATCAAAAAGTTCAAGTATCTGCCTCAAAGAAAGAAAAAAAAACAACAAAAATAATGACCGTACGTAGCAACCGTACTAATCGTACGAATCGTATTAATCGTCCCAACAGACATACACAAGCTCTGCCTTCGTTCCATCCCCACGTTAAGCATAATACACGACCTCGTGTCTCCTCCCATAACTTTTCCACGGTGGCAGTCTCGTCGTCCACATGGGATAATAGTCGTCCGTTGAATTTGTCAGGTATATCCCTTGATAATTGCAAAACGCGCGCGCGCGTTCTCTCGTCGAGACTAAAATCAAAAGCTATATAGCGCGAGAATTTGTGCGAGCGACGGAAAGTGATAGCTAAGCGAGGCCGAGCTGACGATTTCTTTCAAGCCAAGGATACGAACTCGCGATTCTCGAGCGACTCTGATTTAGTATCATCTCCGCCGCGAACATTCATTTTGCGTAACGTGGAGAAGAGATAACCGCTTTTGGAGCAGGCCCCTTCTATCATCTCCCTATCCCCTTCTCTCTCGTTTTGCGCGTGACATATGTCCTTAGTCGATCACGGCCTTTTCTTTCCTTCCTCCTATCTCTCTCTCGCTCTCTCTCTCTCTCTCTCTATTTCTCTGCCGGCAAGCTATATAACCGCTCGTTCTCGACTCGTTCATTCGACACATCGAGTGCCCATGGGATTATCGCCTGCAAGATTTATGTTCCGAGGCGTGCGCTCGCGCGGCCATGCGAGCTCCGTCGGGATAAGGGAGAGGGGGGGGAGGAGGAAGGGGGTCCCCGTGCGTCCATACATGTAATAGCGACGCAATCCCATTATTCCGCGCGAACGAGTATACCTACGTATGCATACGTATAGCAAGCCCTCGTAAACATCTTTGCTCGCGTTGCTCCGTACTCGATCGGCTAACTATATAGAGCTTGAAAACGATGGCTTTGATGTGTATTTAACGCGCTTGTCTTTTTGTGCTATAAGGAAGAAGTTATAATAGCTCGGATGCTTGAAAAAACAAAACGTTGTGGTGAGGTTCCTTCCCATTGTTTCTGTATACAATTTTTGCCTCGTGTTTGTTTTGAAAATGATCTTGTATCGATATGAATGTTACTTATATTTTCGTGAGATTTGAAGAAAAATGTTCGAAATTCTCATAAATACTAATATTTCATTACATCGCTCATTGTCGCAAAGCTGCACTACATTCTTGTAAAGCTGACTTCCTTATTCCTGACAATGTATACATTTTCTTATTTTGTTTTGTTTCAGAATTTTGGTAAATACTATTTATCATCCTATGGACAATGTATATTTAGAAAAGTTGTTTGTGCTATGTGTTTAGGTGTAAAAGATTATTAATGACTACGAACGATTTTGTTTTAGAAGGGGGCTTTTTCCATTTCTCATTTATTTCTTGAAACCTTTTTTTTTTTTATTCACTTAACTTTTTTCGTGATTCACAGTTGATTTTTTCGGATGACAGTTTCTACGGTTCCGACTATACGTACTAACAATTGATTATTAACGATTGATCGATTTGTCCGCTTACACTACTTACGACACTTTTAATTTTAATTTTTTATTTTCCAATACTTTGATATATGATATAAGCCTTTTTTTTTTTTTTTTTTTTTAATGAATTTGATTTATTAATCGTTGCATTGACTTGTATAAACAGCTTAATTGAATAAACATTCGGAATTTAATTCTAATCGGAAGAAATGATTTTAGAGAAATAAATGTATACAATGACGATTATTTTTTGACATAAAATAATGCACTTCAGAATAATGTATTAAATACATGCAATTTTAATTCTTAATATTTTTGTTGATGAATTTTTTTTTATTACAAAATACACTTTTAATTATTGAATATTATTTATTTTTGCTATTTCTGTTTTATCTAACAAAATTTTGTGCAACTCAAAAAATGTTGAAAGTAGTAAATAATTTTTATATAAAATATTAAGCTGCCTGAAGATAAAATTACTTCAACAGTTGAAAGTATTTCAATTTCGTGCTGATTACAAAGTGTTGTTTCATTTAAAATTTCTAAAATTACAGTTGCTCGTATAATTTTGTTACAATTTAAAAAAAAAAAAAAAAAAATTATCTCTCTCAAAAGCAAAAATTTAATTAAAATTTTAGTGCCCATTTATTTATTTTATAAAGGTAAGTCTGCTGCTAATACAACTTTGATATTGCTTTTAACGGTAGTAAATGGAACTAAACCGATGCGCAATAATACAACCTAAGGGGTTGGATTTGTGCAAAAGTTGTACGAAATCGGTGAAGCAAAGCTTGTTTGACTTTATCGACTATAAACATGAAAGCTATGATTACCATTAAGTTCTGATTTATAATAATAACCAATAGAGTTTTGAAAATTTTTAATTGTAAAAAAATTATTTATAAACAAAAGTATCTTATTTTTAGAATCGTCGTTATATATAATTTTATAAAACATTTTATCAAGCGATACAATATTACGTGAATAATATACGTGAAATAATAATATATTATTATTTTATAAAATTTGAGAATACTAGAATTATTTTAATCAGTCCAGTAAAATTAAAGTTTTTCTATGATACTATAAAAATACAATGCCTTCTAATGAGTATATTGTGCAGTATTTTTAAAGATTTAAATGACGACTTTTCAAATTGTAATAAATAATAATAAATTTTACTGAAATTGTATAGAATAATAAACATTACCATACGTTATGTATTGTTTTTTATCCAAACTGAGTCGTTAATATAAGAATGCAATTAAATTTCAAAATTTGATTAATACTACTCCTATTCTTTATATATAATATAACTCAGAAAATTTGTTAAGATTAAAAGGAATAAATATAGGTATTCAATATTTTCTAGACTATGCATAAGTGCGTACGTGAGTATATTTTACATGAAAATATTATCTAGATATTTGATGAAAAATCTTTATATATGTAAATTATTTTATACCCGATCTCAAGTTACAATACTTTGTCGAACAGTAAAAGCGATGATACAAAATAAGAAATTAAAAGATGAATAGCTTAAAGTATTTCCATAGCGTACGGGCTCTTAAGAAAATTCTCTTATCGTGCAACCATCTGAAATATCGCATCTCGTAAGCTCAGCTTGGCATACGTTCGAAGTTCAAGGAGTAAAACGGCTCAAAAGGAAAACGCGGCACGGAAGCGCGTGCACGCGGAGAGCATAATAAAGTTGCATAACAAGAGGGATAAAAAATGAAAAAAAAAAGTTGCATAAAACCCCGCATACGACTTATTGTGAAACAAAATAGTCTCGTTTCTTCTTTACCTTCTCATTTCGCTCTCTCTCTCTCTCTCTCTCTCTCTCTCTCTCTCTCTCTCTCTCTCCTTTGAAACGCTCGACTGGCAAATCGTCCGACCAAAGTACAGCGTCAAGCTTAACACATCGTTCAATAAGTCCCGAGACTAACCCAGAGATGGTGCTAGTAGTACCAAACTGGCCACGTTTCCATAGAGTGCGAACCTTCACATGAAACGTGTAAAAATTTCACGTCGATCGGATCACAGACAGCAGAGTTATCGAGGTTAGAGTAAAGTCACTTTGTAATTTGTTTGAAAAATGGAAAAAAGCGAGTTTCGCGTGTTGATAAAACATTGTTTTGTAATGGGTAAAAACACCGTAGAAGCCCAGCAATGGCTTGAAAAACATTACCCGGACTCCTCTCCATCCAAACCAACGATTTGTCGTTGGTAGGCTGAGTTTAAACGTGGTCGTACGGACACAAACGATCCGGAACGTTCGGGTAGGCCATTGGAAGTCGTTACACAGGAAAATGTGAGTGAAGTGTTAAAAATTGTAATGAAAAATCGCAAAGTGAAGGTCCGTGAGATTGCAGAAATGACACAGATATCATCTGGAAGCGTATTTACAATCCTTCATGAAAAATTGAGCATGAAAAAGGTTTTTTCCAAGTGGGTGCCGCGATTGCTTTCAGTGGAACAAAAACAGCAACGAGTCGACGATTCAGAGAGCTGCTTATCGTTATTTACTCGCAATAAAAAGGATTTCCTGCGTCGATACGTGACCATGGATAAAACATGGATACATCATTTCACTTCGGAGTCGAATCGGCAATCATCTGAGTGGCGCATGGCTGGCGAAAGCCGCCCAAAGCGTCCAAAAACGCAGCAGTCTGCTGGCAAAGTCATGGCCATGTCTGTTTTTTGGGATACACATGGCGTGATTTTCATTGACTACCTGGAAAAAGGTAAATCGATCAACAGTGATTATTATATTGACTTGTTGGTACGTTTGAAGGAGGAGATCGCAGCAAAACGACCGCACATGAAGAAGAAAAAAATCCTTTTTCACCAAGACAATGCACCATGCTACAAGTCCATGAAAACAATGGCAAAATTGAACGAATTGGGCTTTGATTTGCTTCCCCACCCCCCGTATTCGCCAGATTTAGCCCCCAGCGACTACTGGCTCTTTGCTGATCTCAAAAAAATGCTCCAGGGAAAAAAATTTGGCTCGAATGAGGAGGTCATTGCCGAAATTGAAGCCTATTTTGAAGCAAAGGATAAATCCTTATATAAACATGGTATAGAAATGTTGGAAAGGCGTTGGAAAGATTGTATCACTCTAAAAGGAGATTATATTGATGAATAAAAATGATTTTTGAAAAAAAATGTTGTTTTCGTTGTTAGTCTCGGGACTTATTGAACGATGTGTTATATGCAGCAAAGTGAAATTAACACGGTGTGTTTACAAGTCGAAACCCTTTGCGAGAGCGAATCCCTCCCTTGCGCATACATATAGTTACAGCGTCTTAAATACACATCGCGGATAACGTCTATACGGCGCACGTTGTATTGTTACATGTAAATGCGGCTCGTAAAGTGGGGACACGCGAGCGCATATATACGTACGTACATATAAGACGATGGCGCGTATAACGAGTGAAAATAAGTAGCGAGGAAATTTCTCGGCCGTTATATCCTTCGTACCGAGAGCGTATACCCGTCCGAGGCGCTTTTCGTATACGTTTAACCGTGAGTGCTTTCGCGTTTAATGTAAGCATAAGATTTTATGACTCCGCTGCGTCGTGCCACTCGTCGAGAATATGTGTATAGTACATAGTATTATACTTATGAGGGCTCTTTATAGATATCTAAGTGTTAAAATGCTTAAAAATACATAAAGACAACATATAGTTTGTTTAATTCGATACTTCTTATAAACTTTTTGAGTATTTCAATTTTTTTTTTTTTTTTTCAAAATTTTCGCAGCGTAATATTTTCTGGAATACCGAATTTCCATTAGCGAAAGTTCAAATTTTATCCTTCATTAAATATAAATAGAATAATTAGCATATATACGCGCGCGAAATAAATAATGAATTTTTGTTGGAAAAATCGCATTTTAGAAACAAATTTAAATATTTAATAAAAAATATCCAAGCACATAAATGTAACACTCTTGAAACATTGCGTAGATTTTAGCTCGTGAAATAAGAAGACCTATCGGTGAACGAACGTGTAATCAACTACAGCTATCTAGCTAGCAAAGAAAATAACTGGTATTACCAATTGGCATTGTATGCGTTATACACTAGATAGGTGCTTCTTTCTTTCACAGTTGTTTGGCCTGTTTTAACGGTAAATTGTGTAAACATTCTTGTAGATAGCTGTTAGCCGATCGACGGGCTCGTTAATTATTTTATCACTGAGTACATTTGAGTACGCGTTGTTTACCACGTGATTTTTTATGCAATCTTTGAAAACACACCAAGTAGAGTATTTATTTTTCGTTTTGTTTTATTACATACAACGATTTAAATGAGTTTTCAATAGTATTGAATTAAAAACTATTTTATACATTCGGAAAATTATATACTTTTTTTTTTATGGTTTCATTTAAGAATTCTTAAAGCAACTGCATTTAAATAAGACCAATAGGGTAATTAATATGCTATTTTATTGAAAAAATCAATGAAACTTTAACTTATTTTTCTTTAATTTAAAAAAAAAATTCAATGGTTTAAAAAAAATTAAAAACCCAATAACTTACAACTTTTCAAAAGAATGAAAATCTGTAAATTCTGACAACAAAAGCGAAAATATATTTATTGTTGAAACTATTAAAATAATGACAATACAAATTATTACATCTAACCTCTCATATCAAGAAACTGAAAAAAAAAAAAATTGTACCTTATATTACCAAGTAATGCAGACGTAGGTATTATAATAAAAAACTGTAAATACGACCAAGAAATTAATCTTTAACAAAAATAAAAGCAGTTGACATTAAAATAGCTCTAGATAAAGAAATAATTATTACCAATTGCTATCTACATTTATAAATTGGATGCAAATACATTATACATAATCAAATATATAAGATAATTACAAAAATCTTTCAGTTTTTCAGATGATTTTACTATGTAGAAATAATACAATGTAGAAATTGTTCAAAATAGTTGAGAGGTAATACTATCGAGAATCTATTAATAATTGTTAAAAATGCAGCAATATTAAATGATTTATCCTCAACAATATTTCAATAACTCTAGTGGAAAATGTAGTACTATAGATTTAATTTTGCAGTAACGGTATATCAACAATATTAAACTAGAAAGCATTTAATGAATTATACGATATCAATAATTATGAAAATATCCCCGATAAACCATAACATGAAATATTCTTGCAAAATTGGAAATTTGACAAAGCACTTTGGTCAAAAAGTAAAGAAAATGTAAGTAATAGGATAAATAAAAAAAAAAAAAAAATTGATTTATAACACAATTCAAAGAAGAATAAGATATTAATATTGATAAAAACTGATATTGCGGTATACCGCTAAAATATTGCATACGCCGCAGGATCAAACTCTTTAACTAAATTCTAAATTCAAAAACATAAATTTACCCGACCATATCGAAATATTCAATCTAATATGTCAAAGAATAATAAACCATCTAATTGAAAGTAAAACCACAATAAAACAACAAAGCCAGAGTTCTAGCTCAATTCAACCAATATCATTCTCTATTGAACAAATAACGAGAATAAAAAAAGGATTATAATATGTAGCAATAATAACATAGGGTAGAGCGGGGCTAGTTTAGCATAGGGGTAAGTTGAGCGAATAAAATATCTCGAAAATTATGCATCACGCGTCAATGCATCAAATGTGGAAAAAGCAGTCGTAAAACGGGAATTCACCGCACAACCGCTATTGAAGATTTATCAATCGAGTTAGGTACACGAAAACTTTGATTTTTTTGCAACGATAAAGTAAAAAATTAACCTTGATTCATATTTTTTTAATAAACGTTTGCTTTTAATTGATATTTTATAAAAGTCATTTTTATTACGAATATATATACCGTTAAAAGTGAGATCATTAATATACAAAAGTCAATAAAGGTTTTTAATTATTTACATTTTTTTTTTTTCATTTTAATAAATTTAAAAATAAAATTTATATTCGGTTTTCAAAAAAATTAAATTTTTCTTTCTTTGCATGTCCAAAATATGATAACTTATATGTAATAGCTAAAATTTCCTTATTATTTTCATTTATAAAAGTAGGTATTAATAATATTAATAAAAGAGTAGGAAAAAATTATAATTAATTGAAAAGAATCAAACAAAATTTTTATTTATTTACGAGTAATTAATTAATTACGTCAAAATCATAAAAATACTTCAATTTAATAACACGTGTATAATATATGTATAATATATGTATTATAATACGAATACAAAATTTAACTGTATCTTTGGATGTAAGAATAAATTAAAGAAACTTCATTGATTACTCGTCAATATATTCGATTAGAATTGTCGTTAAAAGGGTAAAACGGATAAACCGAAAATAAAAAAAATAAAACAAAAAAAGTAATCGAGATAAAAGCAAGTTTACAAACAGTTCTAACAGAGGATCTCGTTCGCGCAGCGGTGACGCGAATTGAAAGCACACGTTTAATTTCAGAACTCCCAGTTGAATTATTCTCGTACCGTCGAGGCGCGTATATGTACGTCCGACGTGTACCGCAGCAGGAGGAGGAAGTCCGATCCTCGAGGGGGATTTTCGCGCGCACTGCGGCCGAAAGCGCATTAAACCGACGGTGGTCTCGCGGCGGCGATCGCAACGACTATGTGTATACCGCAGAGTCGTCCGGAAAGCAGCATCGCCGTGTGTGTGTGTGTGTGTGTGTGTGTAAGAGAGAGAGAGGGAGAGAGAGGGAGAGAAAGAAAGAGAAAGAGATAGTGCGTTTACTTGGCTTTCGCACGCGGGTATATGTACGCAGATGCGGGCGCGAGTCGCGCGACGTAGACATATTCTATACGGCCGGCTTGACGAAGAAACAAACCATCGTGGGATTCGCGTGTTGCCCTAACGCATTAATCCCCCGCTTATTTGCATGAAAATGCGTGCAATGGTCGTTTTGAGAACGAGAAAGAGAGAGAAAGAGAGAGAGAGAGAGAGATAGAATCCATTTATTCCGGGCTGTTTTCTTCTCGAAAACTAACAAAGACGCGCGCGCACCGTTGCGTTTATTTTCATGCACGCGTTCGGTGATGCGCGCGTTCGTTCCAAGTGCTAGAGGGATAAACGCGTTAACAAGCTCCTTGAAACTTGATTTCTTAAAGCCCGAGCCTAAGAGATTAATCGCTTATAACAGATCGCAAGAGTAAATTTTCGTTCTACCCATATGGCATTGTAATTTACTGCTGAGACTTTGTACTTGAGGAGGGAGGGGAATACATTAATTATATGATTTGCCTGATTGAAATTTATCACTTGTTATTACAATTTTATTAAGGATCATTTTTTAGCTCAACTTCTTACTCGGAGGATTATTCGGCAAATGCGCGCGCATTGTAATTTACGTTTTAAATAACGAACTGAAATAATTAATAGATCAATAAGAAATATCAAAAATTTTTAATATTATCTGCAATTTACAATAATATTTTCTCCTTTGAATCACGAAAAATGTGCAATTATTATAAATTAAAATTTAACGACGTGTATTGCCGTATCAAATTTTTTAAATTAATTTCTACTGCGTCATTACTCGTTTCAAGTGCACTTTGTCGTAAAATATTGGTGTGAATAAATGTGAATTATTCGAGTGTAAAACTTGAAACCGTGAAATATGTGTATCAACTTTTCGTAGAAGTAAAAGTTTAAAAATAACATTGATCTTTTTCTACAATTGCTAGAGAGTGCGTAATAAATATTAAAATATATCAATGAATAATAAATTTTATAAATGAAATAAATATTAATATGTCACAATTTAGAAACTGAAAGAAACGTCACTTTTTTATTAATTTAGATATCTAATCACATTTACATTTTTTAATTAAAACAAATATTGCATTTGAAACAAGGTAAGTTTTCACATTACTGAAGTAAAATTTTTTACATTAACCACAGACAAATTTTTTTTCTCACGTAAATCAAAGAAAATTATTGTTTTCATAAACGAGTAAAAACATGATACCACAACTAATTGGCTAAAAAAAAAAAAAAAAAAAAAAAAAAAAAAAAAATTTACGATTTCACAAGGTTTTCTCATTGAGAATCAAGGAAAATATCCTGATCAGAATGATTCGTTAAACGAAGCGAGTAAGAAAATGAAGCGGAAAGTTTTTATTCTTCCGTCTAACTACATATATACAACTTAGGGATTCTCAAAGTAGCGCTAACATTTGAAAAAAGAGAAAAGAAAAAAGGAAGAGGAAGGAAGGAAGGAAGGAATATAAATTTTTATCTCAAATCGATAGAAAATTCTAGGCTAATGGAGGACATTGTCTGCGGAATCGTAAAGAGTTTTACAGAAACGGAAGCGATATTCTCTTGGTAAAGGTCGCATCGGGCGATTCGCCTCGTCGACTTTGTTCCGAGTTAACGTCCACGCAGTTGCGTTATTGCGCGCATCTTATAAAACGCTCACCGGAGACTCTTCCCGACTTCCTTCTTTCTTCTCTCGGGGGGGGGGGGGGGGGGGGGGGGGGAGGAAGGGAGAGGGAGATTATTCGCGACAGCTCGAGAGGGTCCTTTTTTGCAGCTTATATAAGCCACACCTCGTCCTTGTTCGTTTCTTTTCCTTCCTTGATATTTTCAGCTTCCTTCGCGCGATCTTTTTCTACCCGCTCTCGACTTTTCCCGTCATACTTAAGTTTTTCTTTATTTCCTCCCTGACTGCTGCCGCTGTTGGCCTGGACGATGTCGGTATTTTTTGTCGCGCACCCGGGGAAAAGCATCGGTAAAAAGCAACTCGCGTTGCTTGTGCGTGAGTCGCGTTAGAGCGCGGTTACGCGGTCGATGAAGTTGAAATTTATGGCGCGCGATACACCACCGCAAATTTATTTTTCGTATTTTTCTTTAACGTAGATTTGCCTTTGTAATTGATTCGATGAAATATATCATTTTAACAGCGCTTTCATCGTGATTTAAATGTAAAAAAAATAAGATATCCGTCGAATACGAGGTACTTTATAAAGTATTTAATTGTTTTCTTTTTTTTTTAACACTAACTTAATAGCAAAAAACGTATTAATGTTTTGAATAGGTTTTATTAATTTATTAAAAATTTTATTTTTACACATTCGACTTAATTATTTAGTTTCATTTTTATTTCATTTAAAATCCATATGCATCTAATAAATTATTTCTGAGAAAACTTTAATTTTCATATAAATGACAATAAAAATATTTATAAAATGTATCATTATTATTTAAATTATTTAATGCATATATTATTTATTGATTTGCATTACGTCATAAAATACAATAAAAAAAAGTTCAATTTTGTTTCCTTATTTGTTGCGACTGATTGATCCAGCACGTAGCTACTTACATTATCTAATCATTATTATGCATAGATTTATCTATAATAATGCAGGATCGATTATTATTTGCATACAAAGAAATAAGAATTTTTATTTCCTTTGGGAATCAAAATTTAATTCCCATAACCATTATCGGCTTTCTTTTGATATTTATAATCTAAAAATAATAACGGCTTTGTATAATCGTAAAAGCAACGATTATTATTATATACATAAATATGTATCTAAAAATAGATCTCTAAAAAAAAACAAAATCTTCAAAATACATTTGAAATAACAAAAACCATCGAATTACAATGCCAAAAATAAAAAATAGAGAGAAGAGAAACTTTAGTAACGATTTCTGGAATTCGGCTCGCAGGCACTTTGAGTCGATGGTGGATAATAGCTTAATGGATCGATGTCCGAAACACGATCTCCCATCTCAGTCTCAACGCGCAAAGTAAGGAGCATCGCGGGCCTCTTCGTGCGTCCGCGCGCGTGTACTTGTGTTCACACACACACACACACACACACGTTCTTACGTGGGGATGGAGTTGGCAAAGGCCAGTGACTCCCGACTGCGCACATTCGAGAGAGAGAGAGAGAGAGAGAGAGAGAGAGAAAGAACCCCGCAATCTTCCTGGCCAGATCTGTCTGGTTCTCTTTCTTTCCTCGACTGCTGCTGTTACTGCTCTCTCTCTCTCTGCCCTCGCCTCCTTCTCTCTCTCTCTCTCTCTCTCTCTTACTCTTTCTCTTCCCATCTCTTTCTTTCCAAGGGCACATATATACACATAAACGTATCGCGGTATCGGTCTTTCCAGGGCCGCGTGTATCGCGCGCCATACGATACGCAAAACCGATCCTGCCAGTAAAATTACGAAACAGCAGCAACGGGGCAACGGCAACAACGGCAATGGCGACGACGCCCTGACACCGCTTTGCATTTTCTCTTCGGTGCATGGTTATATGTATATACGTGTGTTGGGTGTGCGCGCGAGAAACTGCGTCTTACCGCTTTATCTTCGTTGCCCAAAGAGCCGTGTATATATATATACACACACACATATACACAATATAATTAAGGACGCGAGTATGTGTATACGCGAGCTATTGTATATGCATGAAGGGGATTTTTAGGAGACTCGTATATATAAATATGCGTTTGTTAAGTCGGAAATGCAAAGTACCGCTTTGTTATTGTTATTTTTAAAGATGCGTTTTTTATCTCTACTATGCTTTTATCGCGTAAAAAATTGTCGTTTCTTTATTTATCGCGTTGTCGTTAAAAACATTAATAATTTGAAATTTAATTAAGAGAATTAAATGTGTTCTTTGAAGCAATGATTTATAAATAAATATATTTAGCTATTATATTTAAGTATTTTATTTGTATTTAAATACGACATAAATAATTACAATTTTAAAATAATAAGTTTTCTATAAAATACTTCTTAAACTTTTCAAAATTATAAAGTATTTTAAAGAAAACCTTTTCTCAAAACATCGAATGTTTCCATTTTAAAATTTTTAGTAAAAATTAATAGCAAAGAAAATAATTTGAAAATTTTACTACTACAATGAGAGGAATTCTATCGTTGATTTTATATTTTACAAAGGGCACAAAAGCGCAGCGATGCAAACGCAAACATATTTCAAAATCCATCTCGACCGTTTCAACTCAAAATGCGTTACTCTTAATATATGTTGGCTTATGTGAAAGAATATTTTAATGGTAACATTACAATTTTCTTTTTTAATATCAATAATGGTAAAATATTTAAAATTAACGAACCAACAGCTTGTTTTGATGATCAAAAAAAATAGGCACGATTGATGCTATGACAAATTTGTTTTTTTATTATCTTTTTTTTCTGTCTTTTTTAATTTGTAATATAATTTTTTCATCATATATTACGTTATAAATTAAGTATCGTTACTGAAATACTAGATCGGTAATAGTCGAAAGACTTATTTAGTTGCTCGGTTGGCTTGTTTCACGAAACAAAGCTCCGAGGTCCGAAGACTCTTCATTATTCATCCGCCACGCGGTTCCTCCTACGCCGAGCACTTTTTATTTCATTGACGAAACAATGGAAAACCTGCTTTATAGCTTACTCGACGCGAATGAATCCTGATATGTTTGATTTTTTATTCGCCGGGAGAAATCTCCATGCGTTATTATCTTTCGCATTGAAATATTGCTGTTTTTGAAATATATTTTTTTATTTATACGCTCGTCTCTGTAACGGCCAAATATTTTGCTACGTTTCGCTGTATTAATCAATAACTTTTTTTTTTTTTTTTAATTAATGTGCAATAATTGCTGATAAATTAAGTTGAGAAGTTATTTGTTAGAAATATTTAAAATAATTAAAACTATAAATGTTATATATTTTTGAGTTGCGATATTAATTAAAAATGATATTTACGCGTTTAAATAATTCAAACAAAATCACTTTTAATTTTATAACCTCTAATGCCGAAGAATTTATATAAATGGCATAAAACATATATGATTTTTATTTATATAATAAATTGCCTACAATATGGTAAGTTATTAACGTGTCGATTATCATTTTGATAACATAAGATATTAAATCTTGTTTATATTAAAAAATTAATATAAATACTTTTATTTATTTTAATGTATCAATACTGCTTTTATTTATTTATATATATATATATATGTATATATATATTTTTTTTTTAATGATTTTACTCGAATTTTAGAATATTTAAGGAAATAGATAGCTTTAAGTGTACATATGTATATTTCTTATTATAATTTTTCAAACAGATTGCTTTATCATTTTTTTAATAATTAATGCGTTAGAATTACCAAAATAAAATAACTTGCATACCTGCAGTCAATTGGAATTACTTAAATTAAAAAGAATTTTATTTATGGAATTTCCGCGCTCATCTCAACGGCAATTTATGCCAACAACATGCATGAACGTGAAAAATTGGAAAAAAAAAAAAAAAAAAAAAAAAAAAACAAGTAGTCCCCTTGAGCCTCTAAGAACCGTAATTTCTGACATCGACGATGATTATACCATAAAAATCATCTCTTTCACCTTTTTTATTTCTCTCTCAGTCTCGCATGGGAAAAAAGAATTATTCGAGCCAAACCAGTGCACGAAAAATTCTAGAGCGAAAACACACGGATACGCGGGTCAGTTTTTAATGGTAGCGGAGAAGGAAGAGCAAGGGAGTAAATTCGGTTAAGACCGTCGAGAAAAAGAGAGTAAGAGAGAGAGAGAGAGAGAGAGAGAGAAAGAAGGGGGCGAACTTCGTCGAGCAAAGCTGCATCTGCATATAAATCACCGGCTGGACAAGCTTCGAAACCTCGAAGTCTCCTTGCGGCTGCCGCTTTCGCTCGCGCCAATAACCGCGAAACCGCCTTTTCTCTTGTATATACACGTACACGAGAACAAGTCCGGATGCACCGGGGCCCATACGCTGAGAGATAAATAAAAACAAAAAAAAACAAAAAAAAAACAAAAAAAAAAACAAAACGGCCGGCTTTTTATGACGCGGCAGCCGAGAGAGCGAGCAACCGAGCTCACGGAAGATAAACTTTTTCGGCTTTCTTTCTCTCGTCTCTTTCGCCTTGGACCCTTTTGTAAACGCGATTCTCTCGCTCCCCAGCATTCTCTCGGTTTTCTTTCTTTTGTATAAGCGCGCACGATATCTTGCACACGCGGAAGGTACCACCGAGATAATGTTTTGCGAGAAACACGAACAAGCAGACAACACCTCGCGAAGGTAATATTATTGGTTAAAATTGTTCGGGTAAGCTGTCTGTTAAGTTTGTTACATTTCATGCCATCTAAATTATCCCTTATTTTTCACGGCGTTTTTATATTAGACTTGACTATAACTTTTGACATTCAATAATATTGCGCTTAAATTTTTCGAAAGCGTAATAAAAACTTTCAAAATTAAACGTCTTGGTTTTAGCGTGAAAAAGTGAGTGAAGCTCTCATTATTTATGGCAAGAGAAAGAATTATTAAATGCCTATTAAAATGAATATGGTAACATAAATTGTGGAGTTAAATGAGAAAAAATTCTATTTTAATATCTAATACCTCTGTGTAAAGCGAGATATTTCAAATTTATTGAAATCAAAATTTGTAATTGCCTGAATTTGCGTAATAAAATACGTTATTATTGCAATAGTTGAATCAAAGCCAACCTTATTAAAAACTGTTTACTAAAACGTTTGGTAGTAATAAAAGTATTAAAAAATAATAGTAATTCGAAATTCATTGAAATATATTTTTTATAATTATATTAATCTTTATATTCAATTATTTTGGTACAATGGCCTAACTTAGAAAACACTTAATCTCTATCGCTATTTTAAAATTCCTGCTATTATAAGATACTCTACATTCATAAAAATTAAATTCAAATATCATCTCTTCAACTAATGGTACCATGAAATTTCCTGACAGTTCAAATACAAAGAAGGAAGTATACGCAACGAGAAACTATCTCGATCATATATATATACATATATACATATATATTCACCTTAGCCTCCAAAGTCTCCAGCTGAGCCATTCTTGGTTCTAATAGTTGTTGCTGCTGTTGCTGCTGCGGCGATCCGATGCTCGTGTGCAAAGCAGTCTGAAATTATAATCACAAGAAAAACCGTGGGTGTGAGAGTATCGCTCTGCACGTGATATGCGGTCGATGTAAATGCATCAAGCGCGCTAGCCCGAGAGCACGGACACGAACACATTCGAGTACATAGTCTTTAGTCATGCAACTGGGACGTTCTCTGCATATTTTACAAAAAAATAAAAAATAAAAAATAAAAAAAAAAAAAAAAATTGAAGGGTTGAAAAAAAAAGCTTTAAATATATATATATATGGTTTATTATGTTGTGCAAAATCTATTCGGACGGTAGTTGAATTTCATCCATGCTATTAATTTATTACTAAAAATAAAAAGAAGGAGAAGGGAATATGCGTTTGATAGTGAATTAAATATAAAATTAATATCTTTGTAAAAAAATTAAAATGATTATTCATTTCATACTATCATCAATTAAAATTGCAGATTAAAACTTTTATTTGTTTATTTAAATATTTTTGATTGTATTTTAATTACAAATTAATATAAATATACAAACTCTGTGAAAGCTAAATTTAATAACGACTGAACATTAAGTCACATTATTATGAGTATTATGCATATTTGAATAAATACCTATGCCATAATCCTGTTTACTACAATTTAATTAAAATTAAATCCGTATCATTTGATTAATTTAAATTTAAATCTGAATTAAAATTATACATCCGGAAAATTAACAAATAATACGATTTTTAAATTTCTTTCTTAGGCATATTTTAACGATATTAAATGAGAAATTATTTTATACAATGAAAAAAGTTAAAAATTAATCAAACGATTTTTATTTTATGTGATTTTAATCAAATACATTTATTTTCATACTTATATTCACAGAAATGTCACCGTGATAAATCTAGTAATAATAATGCAAGCGATAACATTTCATTTTTCCTACACCGTGAAAAATTTATTATAAAGTTGGCTATGAGAATAAATTATCAGTGAACTATGTAAATATTTACAATAAAATTATATCAAATTCTTATTTTATTCGTAAATCTTCAGAATGCTATATAATAAATTTAGAAATTCTAGCTCTAAATAAAAAAAAAAAAAAAAAAAAAAAAAAATAGTTTTTATTATTAAAAAAGACTAAAAATTATTTATATTTCTAATTTTCATTTGAATTCCACAGTAAAATTTATTACATCGACGTTCTTTTACGAAAATCAAAGTTGTTTTACAACGCCTTATAATTAATTGTAATAAGATCCGAGTTAGAAGAGCAATTCTTTAACTTTCTTTAATTTTAATACATCATCTTTAAAGAATTCATTCATTCATTCACATGCCGGCGGTGTTTACATTCCGAATGAGCATCTAAGAGCTCGATTTCGTGAAATTTTTCTCGGACGCGATTCTGAGAATTTTCGCGAGCTCGCCTCGTCAAAACAAAATATCCGCGACCTCGCTTAGGATAACGCATAAATTTCAATGAATGGCTACTACTTTCATTGACTATTATTTACTTTTTTTTTTTTTTTTTTTTTTTTCAATTTAATTGCAAATCTATTGTTTTATAAATTTTACGATAATATTTTTATTACTCGCAGAAATAATATGATACAAAACCTTTAAATATACAATATCATAAATAATTCAATAATTTATTTAAATTTTTATTTTATTTATAAAATATTAAATGAAGAGAAAATCTCGTTGAAAAAATATTATATATACGTATATTTTGCCTATTAAAAATTAGAGCCGCGCTTTAGCATAATTGATTGTAGCGAACGCTTTATCTTTGACTATTGATTATTTTTAAAATTTTTCCTACTTTTTCAGAAAGTGAACAGGAATTTTTCTAATTATCGTATTTTGTAATAAAATAATAAAATCTTTTATATTGGTATTTATTTTCTTTTCTTTTAAAATGAAAAATATTATTTATTTTTTTTAAATCTTTAATACGTTACTAACATGATTTTATTATTGTAATTTGAAAACAATAAATTTCTATAATTTATTTATTTTGGATTTTTAATTTCTTTTTGTCATCTCGATTTGCGAAAAATGTTAAATAAATTTACTAATAATTGTAATATTTTTTATAAATTTAAAATGATTTTATCAAAATATCTTTTATCTTTAAAATTTTTCTACGAAATGATTTAATAATATTATTTGCAATAATCAATTATTCTTAAATGTAATATCAAAGTAATATGTATAGAAAATGAAAAGCTTTCATACAAAACACGTATTTTAAAAGTTTCAACAAATAACATCTTGAAAAAAAAAAAAAATAATAAAAGCCAGACGATTGGTCACGATTTTCTAAAGTAAATTTTCCATATCCGGTATCCTAGCGTTCTTAGATTGTAATTCTGCACATATGTGTATAGCACGTGCACACAAAATCGCGCATACATACGCGCACACGAGTGTGTATAAACAGAAAAGGAAGAGAATGAGAGAAAGGACGATAGTGAGTTAAACGCAAGGGCCAAAATAAAAAGAAAACATTAGGCAAGGAAAGAAAGAGATAGAGAGAGAGAAGAGAGGGAGAGTGAGAGAAAGAGAAAGAGAGAAGCAAAAGAAGGGATAGAAAAGAAATAAGAGAAGAATCGTATAGCAGCAGTACGTTGAAAGATAAAGAAAAGGTAGGTGGAAAGAGGAAGAACCGAGAAGGGTAGTTGTCGCAAATAAGAGACCGCAAGGCATATAGTACCGACATCGTAGAGATAATGCGAGGCTATTGCAAGCTCTTTCTCTCTCTCTCTCTCTCTTTCGTCCTCTCTTTTTCCGTTCTTCCTTTCTTTCTCCCGTGGCTGCTTTGGTTTCGAGGCTTTTGGATATATTTCGATGTAACAACGCACCGCAGACGCGAACGAAGGAGAACTGCGAGAGTCGACTCTCCGGCGTATATACCGAGACACCTACGGGCTATATAATATGAACGTCTGTAAATACGTATCTTCTTGCATTTTCCTGTTATATGCCGTTTCAGTCACGCGTTCGCGCACTTAGTCTTTTCTTTTTTCGATTTTTTTTTTCTCGAGCTTTTTCGCTTGGCGTTTTACACGCTATCCTGCGATTCGTCTGCTTTCACTACTTCCTACACTCTTTTTGAGTCTATTCATGCGGTATCGATGTCTATTTTTTTATCGGATTTACAATTTTTTTTTTTTTTCTTATAAAAATGGTATTAGAAAAGAAAAAAATTCAGTTTATAATAAAATAATAAATTCATTATTTATGCCAATTTATGCACGTAAGTATAAAAATATTAGGAAATCATAGCCCGTAACTTTGTATAATATATGCAAGTTTAATAATGAAGTAAGTAAATAAATAAAGTAAGAATAAAAGTAGTAGTATACATAAAAAGTCTATTTATAACACAAAGTTATTTAAATATTGATACTTATTTATTTCATAGTGCTTTTAAAATTTACTATCTTTAATAATTTGAAATTAATCTTAAAATTATCTTTAAAAGTAAAAAAAAAGGAAAAAAGAAAAAAGAAAGAGAATGCATACGTCAAATCACAATTATTAATTTTTAATGCAGAAGAAAAAAAAGAAAACATATCTAAATGCATGCATAATCGGCCATAAGAACCTTTTTTCTGCACGCGTGATTTAAGCTCTTTCATCGTTTATCGCGCCATACCCGTAAATCCTCGACACATCGGATGTGTTAGTAAATTCGCTCGTGTGTGGAAATAGAAAGGATTCTATCTTTCCGTCTGGCGCTAGCAACGAAGGCACCTTCGAGTTTCTCGTGCGCGGTGCCGGTTTGTCCGGAGATCGACCCTCGCGTGAATCACGGAACGAGAATCATGTGAAAGAACGCCAAGATCCTTTGGCTATAAACAGTCTGCACCTTGATAAAGGCATGGCTTGCGGTATTACATCCCGACTCACTTTTTTTTTCTTCTTCCTTTTTTTGTTTTTATTTTATTTTGTTTTTGTTTTTTTTTTGTTTTTGTTTTTGTTTTTGTTTTTTTTTTTTTTTTTTTTGTTATATAAAATTAATTAATGATTGTATCCTCGATGCTTTGATTTTAATCAATTTAAATGAATTACGATGTTTGATTATTTGTTCAAGAAATATTACAAACGTAAAAATCAAGTTTTTCATACATTTATTTTAGATACATCGAACAAAATCGTTTACACAATTATTTATTACGAATATTGTAAATTCTTATACTTTTTAAATTTTTTTCATTTATAACGAGTGAAATAAAAATATAACACGAGGTAATCGAGGTGAAAGATTTTTAAGAAATAATAGTTAAAAAATTTTTTACGAGCTCGAAGTTTCAAAAGCGTTTTTGCTAATAACATAGGTCTTTATCCGAGTATTTTTTAAGCAATACCGTTACAAAGCCTTCGGCCTAACTGCCGACTGCGTTTTAAATTATGGTATCGACTTAATAGATATAGATGGGCGATGCTTTCTGGCAATAATAAATACAAGACTCTGCCATTTCCTATACTCTCTCCGGTGATATATGCGATACACGTTGAATACATTCCTTTTCTTTACTTCCAAAAATTTATATATATGATAAAGAGAGAAGCGCTTATCACGTACTTGACTGTTGAAATTTATTTTAAAATGCATGTATATTTGTGCTGTCAAATGACGTAATAAAGTTAACATAATATTCGATGTAATAATTTATTGTCATTATTGGTATTGATAAAAATTTTAATTGGAATTTCGTTAGCGGCATCGTAGTAATTTGATTAAAATTATTGAATTGGAAAGTTGTAAGGACTTTTGTATATTTTATATTCATGCAAACAGTTACTAGTAGATTGTGCAAATATTTATTTTTATAAAATAGTTTGATATAATGTGAAGAAAAAATAAAATAAAAATCAATATTTTTAAATCAGTAAAAAAGTAAAAGTTAAATTTTTTAAAGTTTTTTCAGAAACTTGCAAAATATGTCAAACTTTGATGTTGTTTTTTTATTTACAATAATCATAAAAACCCTGTAATTGGCCTACAATTATAGTAACGATAAATATAAAATTTATAAATCCGTTGTTAATAAATTGGAAATTTTGCAAAATTTAAAACAATTAATATCAAATCTAATATTTCAAAGATATTCGCAGCTCGATATAGTAATAAAGTACATTTCGGTACGATTATATGGACTTCAAGAATTTATGTCTATCGTAATGAATGCAATACCAAAGGAGTTAATAAAAGCAACTTCTCATTCAATAAATCAGCGCTGCATGCGTCGGTTTGCATTAAGAGAACATGAGTACCCATTAAACGAGAATGATTTCGCACGAGTGTATCGCAAGTGAAATCAAGCGGCGCGTCGATGGACTCACACACACACACACACACATACACAAACACATACATATATATTTATATATACAATTTAGTCGAAAAGCAAAAAAAAATAAACAGAGGATGAGAGTCGCGATGTTCTCGATGCATTCGAAGCAGCGAGGATTGAAACGTCCTCGGATCTCGAGGACGAAGCGAATCTCCTTCGAAATTTACGTTCAATTAAAGTCGAATCAGTTTCGGGAAATCTCGGATGGTGATTGGCCTCTCCGCTCCTACGAATTCTCTCATCCGTATGTACGTACATACCCAGGTCCCGGTGCTTTATGGCTCAGAGAAAGAGAAGGATCAAGGAAGAGAACGAGACATACACACACCTATTCAACACATAGGTTTGTAGCAGCAAAGAGTGAGAGAGAGAGAGAGAGAGAGTGAGAGAGAGAGATAGAGACAAAGGGGGGCGTATATCTGGAAAGTCTTGTATATAGTATAGTAGACGAGCTAGAGAGCTCGAAGAGCCATCGTCGAGCGACTAATTGCTCGCTGCTCGTTAATCGCGCGCGCGGCGTACACGCGAAGAGAGAAAGAGAGAGAGAGAGAGAGACAGAGAGACAGAGTTCACCCGAGAAGGCGGGCAGGATATTTATTGCCGAGAGAACACGAGACTCGTAGGTATTCCTCCGGCTCGAGTATCCGCGAAGACGTCGCAGAAATATCGCAACCGCGGTGAGCCAAAGGCGAGAGGTTTTATAGGCAAAAGCCTCTGCACTTCTTTGCGTACAATTACGGGATGGGACGAGCGAGAGGTTTTATGTACTGAACGAGTGAATACTTCTTCTGCGAATTATGCGTATGTGTGTGCAGCATATAGATGTATTGATGTACGAGAGACGCAGCTCTTAAAATGTGAACAAAATATCAATTTACCACGGTTATATATGGTATTAGTTTTCCATGAAGTACTTTTTATCGCGATAAAGTCGAGTCGTAAGCGCGAGGAAATTCTCGTTTTTTTTTTTTTTTTTATTTTTTATTTATGGAAATTTCAAGGTTCAACGGCTGATCGTATTTCCTAGGCAAGATTGATATAAGGAAGAGGGCTTAGTTATGATCTTGAAAACTGTGTGAAAAACGATGTATTGCTTTTTTTAACTATTAGATATTTTTCAACGTTGTAATTTGTAAAAGTTCCTTTTCAACGTTACAAGATTCACTTAATTAACATATAATCTGTCTCGATAATACAACAAAAGTTTTAATTACATATTTTTATTTGCCAGGACGAAATTTTTGTTTTATTTTAGTAAAACAAACACGATCCATAAAATAATTTTGAAACCGAATCAATATCGTTTCGCAACACTTGTATATGCTTACATTTAACCAAAAAAAAAAAAAAAAAAAAAATAAATAAATAAATCAGAATCAGAGCGTGCATCGTATATAGTTCGAGAATTTCCATATCGCATGATGCAAATAATCGATCCGTTCTCCACTTCGAGTATACATACGCACACACACGCAATTACGCAACGTTTGCCCCGAGTACTCGGTATATTCTCGAGCAAGGCGTGATGAATATAGTAAAAAAAAAAGGAAAAAGAGATGGTAGAGGTTATATATAGCAACTAAGTAGAGTTAGCTTACTCCTCGAACGCGAGGCAAAGACCCTCCCTATAAGGTTCCTTCCTAGGCATACAGTATACATCCGCGAGCTGCTCTCAGGATCGGTATACTTAGGGGTCAAGGGCAACGTCGTACACACGACGCGATTCTCTCTAAGGCTACTCGATGCCGTCGCTTATTTTTTTTATTCTCCGAACGTCGCGGATATAATGTACGGATATTAAGGCGCGGAAGCTCATAAGGAAAATAAAAATATTATTTCGTGAAAAATATTTTTAAAACCGTGTAAAGATCGCTTCGAATAATTTTTTTCCGCCCGTATTCACGATATTAATGAGTATGAGGAATGTACCTCGTCTTCTCCGACGAATCCAATAATTGGAACGTTTTGATCGATATCAATGAAAAAAGTATCAAGAGCTTTCTGATCCTTTCGACTTTTTCACAAGATTAATTGAAAAAATTACTCTTGGTAAATTAGATTTGTAAAATTATTTAGATGAAAAAGTTTATTGTAGATTAAAAAACTATGTAAATAATAAAGAAGTATTTCTATCGTTTTATAATAAATTTTTCGAAAATTTTTATAACTTATTTGATGCTTTAATTTTAACTATTTATATTAAGAAATTTAAAAGCAAATATGAAAATTGAAAAAGTAGCGAAATATAGAATCGTCAATAAGAGGCGCCCATTTCTGGCTTAATTTATCAGATCATTTATGAGCAACAGCCATACATCATGAAAATTTTGCTTCGTCGTTTATCGATGACAGCTGTATAGTTAAAGGACTAATATGACTTTAATCTTTTTTTTTTTATGATCTTACGTTTGTTCTAACCTTTACAATTTTTGAAAAATATACAGTTCATAAATGACTAATTCAGATATATTTTCTCTATCTAATCCATTAAAAAAAAGCTAATCGATGACAATCTTACCGCGTTATTTTGTTACACTTACGTCACTCTCTCTTTGCAACCCTGAACTAATGAGTTGACCCATCAAAATAACAAATAATTTTCATATAGGAGTAATTAAATTCATTCATTAATAAATACAAGTTGATATAAAAATAAATTTCAAAGATGTTTTTGTATAACACATTATGTATATAAGTATAAACAAGTAACTCAATATTAAGTTGCTGTGTTACATAAGGTTGTTAAGTAAAATATCTAACTCATTCTTGAACGGCTGTATTGAATCTTAAATGCCTCAAACTTAAATATGATTTATACATAAACTTTTTTAAACAATAATAAATATAATCAATAAATAAAAAAAAATCTTAAAAAAAAATAACAAAAAATATTTTGCGTAAGTTACAAGTTAATTTTCATTTCTTGACATTTGCGATTATTTTAATATTATTTAACAAAAAAACTAAGGTTAAATGAAAAGTAAACTGAAGCAAATGTTTGTAAACCAAGTTATGTATGTATATAAAAGCGATTATAAATACATAAATTGAAATTACACAAGTATATCAAAGTTATAACGATTTCTCAGAAGTTCATACTTTTGCACGATGGCTTTTGTTGGTTGATTCAAAAAAATTACGAATAAAAAAAATGAATTATCTTGAACAGGAAGAAGACGTTTTAATTTTTCGTATGATAATTAATTCATCTGGATGCTCAGGTATAACGTCAAACTTTTAATTATTGAGCTCAATGGAAAAGCTAATTAGATCTTTCGATTAGCCGATAGGGGGGAGGGGGGGGCGGATATAGAATTGAAATAAAAATTCAAAGGACAAGATAATAAAAATGAAGTAAGATAAGCGAAAAGAGACAAAAATAAGCTTAAAATTCCTCCCTTTGATTTACGATTCATTTTCAAAGATCACTTTGTTCGTAATCAAGATGATTTAACCTCTCCCCAGTTCGGGACGTCAATCATTCGCTCCGCATCCGTACAAATAACCGCAACGTAAGTAGACGAGCGTCTCGCTCTCTTCTCCTCTATATCCTTCCTTCGCGTTCATTTTCATTCTTCGCCCGTGAGATCCTCTTAATTGCCTCAACGGTGTAAAAGACTAACAAATGCGTGCGCATGCGCGTATGCACAAAGCACTCTTTTCTTCCGTAACCCTTCTTTTTTTTTTTTCGAGCGCTCGATGTCGCAACTTTTCTCGAAGTCTTCGTAATGCTTTGCCACATCTTTTCATTTGCGCGGTGTTAAATATCTTGACAACTTTAAGGATTTATGTTTGAGTTTTCAACGACTTTCTTCTTCTCACAATTCAACAATTTTTTTAAAAAATTATATCTTTTCGTTGAGCTGCGCTACTTCTCAACGAATTCAAATAATTAATAATGGTGTGAAAACATCATTGTTCTGTTAATTATGCTGTATAAGCGTGTATACAATTTTATTTCCTTGTCAGATTAATGCTTGATCGAAATAGTTTTTGAAATAAATAATTAATGATTAATTACTCAATAAGCGCTGAAATTGTAGTTGAAACTTATGCGTAAGTTACAAGTTAATTTTTATTTCTTGACATTTGCTATTCGAATAATGATTAAGCGTATAACAAGAATTTAGTAATAGCCTACGGTTGTCAAATTTATTTTTATCGTTTGTCTTAATTATCTAAAATACATTAAAGTAATTCTCTAATCGACCATTTTCTCATAAAGTGACCGACGCATTATTTTTAGCACGACGCAAAAAAAAAAAAAATTACGCGTCACCTTGCGTCACGAAATGTACACTTACACGAAGTCCGGGGAAAATAAAGTCTACCTCCTCACCCCGTCTTTTCATTTCAAACTCAGTCCAGCGGTGAATATACTATTATAGTAATATATCGTAGCAAGGCTTAGAAAGAGAGAGAGAGAGAGAGAGAGAGAGAGAGAGAGAGACAGAGAGAAAAAGCTGAGAGAAGCGAAAGATTTTTCCTCGTAGAGCATTAAACACTGCGCCAGAAACGACCCAATTCGATCGACTGCCCACGCGCTCTCGTTCCTTGACGAAGACAAACGAGGTTCATCCGCTCCTACCGCAGCGAGTCCCGTCGTTGTTTCTTCTTTGCTTTTTTTCTCACGACAAAGAAAAGGGTAAGCTTACACCGATACAATGAAACATCAAAACTCGAGGACTGGCTGATTGCCTGCTTCTGATCTTCGATAATTTACCGGAGCCATTAACGACAGAATTCGCGCGCAGCTCGAGTCATTATATAATGACTCTCTCCTCTATCCTGAATGCTTGAAAAAGAAAAAAGATTTTTCTTTTTTGTTTCATTAAACGCTTGGTTTCGATTTTATTTTCGCCTGAAAAGGGCCATTCCGAGAAAATTAGTTTTTATATTGATTAAAGGGTGAACAACTGCCGCTTATTACAGTATCGATGCTGCCTGG
Source organism: Chalcis sispes (assembly GCA_949987625.1). Taxonomy (NCBI): domain Eukaryota; kingdom Metazoa; phylum Arthropoda; class Insecta; order Hymenoptera; family Chalcididae; genus Chalcis; species Chalcis sispes. The sequence continues at coordinate 62,631,892 of OX465095.1, forward strand.
CCCTTGTAATAAGCTCCAAAATTTAAATATAATCCGAGGCAAGTTTAATGGCGTAGGGAAAGTGTAAGCCAAGGTAAAACGGAAGAAAAATTGTTGTAATAAAAAATATTATAATACGTTTATCTTTGAAATAAATTACGAGTTTTTTTTTCTTCTTTTTTTTTTTAAATAAGATTACTATTTTATTTAAAAATAAAACATTTAAAAGAATTGTGGCGTTAACAAATTTTAAATCGTTTAATAAATTCGTATAATTAAAATTGTCGTTTTAAATAATTTTACGACAGTTATGCATTATTTTAAAAAATTTTACTTTTTTTCCTTATCGAGGAACTTTCATTATTTCTCTTTTGAAATTTTAACATAATTTTAAAGCTTAATAGCCATATAATAACCTTAATTTAAAAGTATTAGTCTGAAAGTTACTTTTAACATTTTACAAGTATACTTCTTACACATTTTATGCAGTAAACTTATTTTAAAAAAAAAAAGAAAATAAAAGACTTCAAAATTACTTTGACTCATAGCTGTGATTTCATTTAAATTCAACAATTAAAAAAAATACAACTAAGAACATTATTCCTAACAAGTTTTCTACTTTGAAAAGTCACTAGAATTAAAAGAATTTAATAAATAAAATGTTTTTGTTTTTTGTTGAGAAAATAACTAAATTATTATCACATAAAATGAATATATTTAAAAACATTTTAAAAATAATTATTTTCAATATGTAATCTGTTAATTTCAATAAAAATTTAATATTTTTCAATATTGCAAAATATCTGTAAATGTTATTGTTTTAATGATTTACGAATTCTTTTGAATCTTTATAAAAATAAAATATTATTTTTAAAACAATTCAAGGCTACTACAACGTGTAATGTTTTTGTTTGTGGCATTAATGAGTTGTTTTTATACCATTGAAATTGCATCGTTTTATTTCTGCGGTAAATTTTATTGTCGACGCGAATACAACTCTGAATGAAGATAAATAAAAGAACGAGATTAGGATGCGTTTGATATCGTTTCGGTTATTTTTAAAATCGCAATTTTATTATACTTTCTTGAATTCAAATATTTGTACAAAAATTAAATTTCACGTATTAAAATATTTGCTGATGATTTTTAAATATGCAATTAATGGAAAATGTTAAAAATTAAATAAATATTTGTTGTTAGAGATAAAAATTATAGTAAAAGTAATAATATTTTTTTATATGAGTTATGAAATTATAAATAATTTTATAAGAAAATATTTTTTACATGAGCAGTTATAAATAAATTAGGAAGCGGAAATTATTTCGCTTCAATTTTTAAAGTTCACGCAAAAAGAATATATCGTTTAATTGTTACTATATTCTTGTAATTGAATTTCTCCGATTGATGTTTTACACGTACAGTTTCGGCCTTCGCTCGTCACATTACTGTTTATTTTCATTTAAAATGGAAAAGGCATCATTTAGTTATGATATAGCATTCATGTAACGACCTTCCTTGAATTCGTTGAGATTAACCTTAGTCTCGTGAGTATATACGTTTATAATTCAGAAGCCAACGATGGTAACAGTACCTTCATCTCGATTGCGTTTTGCAACATATGTGCAATTAGTGCCATGATGAATTCCGAGAAATTAGTTTATGTTAGCAAAGGAAACAACTTAGCGATAGGAAAATAAGTATTGAAGAAAAACGTTAAATTATATTATACATGTGTTGCTATTCGAGGAAAATTTATTTGCCTATTTTTAGCGCTAGGTAAAAGTATTCTTATCATAAATGTTTTCGTGTAATAAAAAAATTAGAAATATTTGCTCATGATAATCAAAACGCGAAGTTTTTGCAACTTGACAATTTTAAGCAATAAATATTGTTAAACTTTACATTATACACAAAAATATAATTTAATCCCATTTTGTACGTTCATTTTTATTATGTTCAAAATTTGCAATTTAAAACTTTCATAATCCTTGACTATAGTTGACGGCGCGTGTTTTAGTACATAATTAACACATGCATAATTTATTTTATTAAAACTTTTTGTTAAATATTTTTCACGTCTTTGAAAAATAAAAATCTCATCAACTTATATTTTATGTAAAAAATAATATAAAGTTCTTGTTTTCTTTTTACCAACTGTGTGTTTTAAAACTAAATGCAGACGATGTAATGATAAATATCACAAAAAATTTTCACATTTTCCTTCAGAAATACATTTCTTATTTGCAAAAAATACTCTAGAGGTAAAATTACATTCGTGTACGTAAGTATAAAAATTTTTATCTACGCAAATACAAAGATGTAGAAAAGTAAGTTATACCGAGCGAAGATTTTATCTCATAGTTATTCGAGTTCTCCGCGCGCAAGGCGCCGAAAGCCGTTCGCGTCGAGGCGTCGGAAATAATGGGGAAAGAAAAACGAAAAATACATCCCATAGGTCCGGAAGCGATCTCACTTTATCTTTTTCTTTCTTCAAACCGCGAAACTTCGAGACACGAAACCGGACGATCGACTATCGTCTTTCTCTCGCTTGCAGCGCGTGATATTCCATGTGAATCGCATTATTTCTCACGGCGTGTATTCTCTCTTTTTCTCTCTTTTTCTCTTTCTTTTTCTTTCTTTCTCTTTCTCTTTATACCGGAAGGTGCGTGTAATAAAATATTGTTTGACTTAACATTCCTATACATGCGTAACAAACGACTGCGATATTCGTTACTTTGGTAACGCAAACTCCTTAAGCCTTTGAGATGTCTCTCGTAATGTTACTCTCGCGGATTCTTGAGTAAAAAGATTTGCAAATATGTTTTGAACTAAACGTTTTTTCATCATATTTTGTTTGCCTGTAAAATTCTATAAAATAAATTATTTTCTTCGATGCAATATTATATTAATGATATCATATTTTATGTATAAATCTAATCGTTTTAGTAGTATCTTTTATGCACACTTTTTAATCAATATGACTTAATACTAATAATTTTTAATTAAAAAAAAAATTCTTTAGTTATACGAAACAATCGTAAATGAATGAATCTTTTATTGATTCTGAAAATCGATAAAAGATGTAACCTCTTTCTTCAAAAGATTAAATAATTAAATAATTAATGTACTCAAAGAGTTTCAAGCTATTTACCATAAAAAAAAAAAAAAAAACTATTTTAATAAATAGGTACATCTTTATAATGAATTATTTTTTCAAGGAATAAGAGAAACAGTCTTAAAAAATTGCATAATTAAAAAAAGAAAATTGAAAATATCAAATTTTAAAAGACTGCATTCAAGAATTTATTAAATTAAAAGGCAATTTATTTATTAAGCTGTCTTACTCTAAAGTAATCGAGGAAAAAGGGGTCGGAACGTTGTGGATTCGCCGGCGAATCGCTTAAACCCAGCGCACGTAATCTTTTTGCGCAGACGAACGGAATCAGAGAGGGCGAGTGAAAGAGACACGAGGGATAGAGAGAAAGAGAGGAGAAGGGAGGCAAGTTGTCTTTTACGTTAAGTAGTATCAATTAATTCCATCGGAGATCTGCCTTTTACTCCTTAACAAAGTCGACCGTTGGCAACGGCAACGGCAACGGCGGCGTATAATTCAATTGAATTCCCGGAACGCGTTGCTGAAAGACGCCGGTGTCGTCGATCGTTTCCTCTCGACTTTCCGCCGGTTTCCCCGTTGGCTAATCGAGGCGCAATTAAAATCCGCGCGACGGCTGTATTCTTCCGGAGGTCCTTTACCGAGGCGCTCGTCTGTGTGCGCGCGCGCGCGCGTGTTAATCAACGGGTAGTTGCGCTTGCCTTTAATGCACGGGTGTTATTTCGCACACGAGTTTTTCTGTATATCTATCTTACGTATCGTACTCGCGGGAAAAGACGCGCAAGACCGAGTGAACGCCCATCGCGCGCACGAACCAAACGGGAAAAGGTCTATGTACTTTTATATATATATATATATATATATATATATATATATATATATATATATATATATATATGCACGTAGAAACCCGGAAGAAAGTTAAAGATACCGGCTTCACTCGTTCTTCTGTCTATCTAGCAATGTTAATTTGTTTGGTGGATGTTTCACCTTTCTGTGAATGTTTAGAATGTTATGCTATTTTTTTTCGTGTTTATACCGCTGAGATACGGATTTATATAACTTTTTTTTTTTCATTGATTTAATGCTTATTTTCTTTTAACTTCTCATATTTATATTTTTTCAAATTAAATATGTTAAAATATCAGATTTTCTATAAATTGATGTCAGGTTTTGCATAAAAAATAAAATGAAATATTTTATATTAACGTTAACGTTAGAAAATCAAATGTACATATTTATGTATGAGGCTTGAGATTCACACTTTATTTATTAAGAAATACGTTTATGTCAATGAACGTGTTAAAAATCCAAAATTAATTTTCAATCAACTTAATTATAAGATTTACAATTAAAAACAATATTATGCATGAATGTTAAGAATTTACGTAAAATGTATATGATTTACGTAAAACGATATGATTTTCCATATAACGTTGTACATATAGTACAACCAATAATTTATCGAACTATCTTTTTTCCAATTTTTACAACACGACTTTCTTTAAAAATTTTATCTCGTAGAAGTGGAAACAAACATATATGTATATTTAAAAAGAAATAATTTTGGCAGTAATTTGCAATACATACGCATTTGAAACGAAAAAATTAAAAGTTGTGTTAACAACCAGCAGAAAGACGTTTTGATATTTTGGCTCTTCAAAATTAGCAAAAAAAAAAAAAAAAAACGCTTCGTTATTGAAATTATTAAACTTGATTGTAATAAGGCCAAATTTGCACATGAATTTTTTTTTTAAATACTTCGTATGATAAAAATTACTATTGATATAGAGAGCAAATTAGAAATTTTTAAAATTTTCCTCTATCTGTCTGTCTGTTTACGCACTATGCAAAAACCACTACACAGATCTTCATCAAACTTGGTACACTATTAGCTAGTTTTCAGGGTGAACCGATAAGCTTTATTTTATGGAAATTAGTTTACAGGAAGACGAGATATTCTAATTTAAAGTTTTGCATGTATACGAAATTGTGGGCTCAGGTGTTATTTAATATATTAGTGAAGCTGCAGGTGAAACATCTAATATATTACATATTTAAAAATAAACATTTGAACGTTACAATATTTTACCAAGATTATCGCCTCAATATCGTACTGTATGTTGTATTTATGAAACTAAAATGATAATTTATGACAGTCAATCAACAATATTTTTTCAAATTAGATGAAATAAACCGAGCCTCATATATTAAGCTTAAACTCAAATGAAGATGTAATCAAAATTGCTAATTTTTCCAACTCGACATACATCGAACATTATCGAGCAATTGCACTCGATTCGAGACAAATCGTAAATAATACTTGTGTACGCGTACCGAGATACTTTACGAGTCGCTCGCATTGCACTTAATTCCACGTTGTCTTGCTGCCGAAGCTAGTGTGGAATTGATGAAGAAAATGGCGATGTATGAAACAAAATTGATAGCACGTTATTAAAGTTGCCCTGTCATGATTACGATTAATGGCTTTATTTACCGACTTATTTGTTTTCACGAATGAATTACGAAACAAACTGAAACAAGCTTACTTTTTTTTTTTAAGTTTATAGTTTTAGATATACTAGTACAATTAGTACTTCTCTTCGTATAGTTTTAAAAATTATGAGACAATTAATATAACAAGAACTTACAGGTTTAATGAAATAAAGTTTTTAAATTTTTGCATAAATTTATCATCAATTATAAATAAAAAATTAATGTATTTAATAATTTGATTTAAGTTCAAAAAAATGTTTTTTTTTTTTTTTTTTTTTTTGAAACTTGATGATAGTATGAACGCTCAATAAAACGATAGCTTACGACTTGGTATTACTTCGAGGTAAACTTACCAAAGAGAGACTACGTTGTTGAAGTTTCTGCCTAAATTCGTTGTTATCGTCACCGCCGCAATCTGTCGTATAAAACAGCACGCTCTTTTTGGATGCTCTGGAAGAAATACCTATTAATTGATTAGAATTAAATTTTTATGTTTTAATAAAGATGTAATAAATATGTGTATAGTATGGCAGAAAATGTATAGTACCGACAGATATAATTATTTTCTGTGAGAGTAATAAAACTTTTCTACTTGGCAAGGTTTTTAAAATTATCTCTTTGTTATATTATAATTATTTAGCTCATATATAATACTGGGATATTATATGGATTTTTATCAAGGAATCAATAATTTTTTTTATTTTAGCACAAAATTTTGTTAATAATATTATTTAAAAAAAAAAAAAAAAAAAAATGTCTTTAATTGAGCTTCAAACTTGTTTATATTTTACAAATCAAAAAAGAAAAAAGATAATGATTTTATTATTTTAAAAATATAAAGTACAAGGAAGAATTTTGACGGATCGAATGCAGTGTACAATATTATTGACAAAATATCATCAAGCGAGAGACGTAATCAAAATTTAAGAGGAGCTCTCAATAGTATATCCCTCGAAGTCAGGTATACAATCGCTCGATCGTCGCGTTTTCAATAGAACACAGATCCGCGGTAGCGACGTCGATGATTTGTCACCCCACGGAATCTACAAACGCACCGAGGATCTTGCAATTAAACATAGGTCTTCTCTCTCTCTCTCTCTCTCTCTCTCTCTCTCTCTCTCTCTCGGCGCAGTTATAGCGCATGACGCATTCGAATTTGTGCGCGGGATTCAATTGTAAAGAGACAGAGAAAGCATTAGGACTATAGACGGGGTGGATGAAGGAGAGAGGGAGAGAGTGTAAGAGAGAGAGAGAAAGAGAGAGAGAGGTGGCCTTGAAATTGAAATGCGACAGTCGAGAGGTTTGGTGCTATTTTAGCATGCACACGATGATAACCACACCTGAGTGCCTTCCCATTCCGGTTGAACGGACGTTGATCGGCGAGCTCGTTCATCATCGCGACAACTGCATCGTCCCGCTTGTGCGCCTCTCTCCCTCGGCCGTGTACGGTGCAAAAACCTCCTCCCTCGAGTCGAGGCTACCCTAGTTACATTGGTATCGCCGATAGGTCTCCCTCTCTCTCTCTCACTTTCTCTTTTTTTCTCTCTCTTCCTGCGAGTGCGCGCCTCGGTACCTGCAACTAGAGTCATAATGCCGTTCATTAAAAACAATATCTATCTGGATGTCCCGGGAATAATTTGTTGGGCTCGCGCTCGAGTTTTTCGCTCGTTTCGTGTCTACCCAAACCATGTATGTATATAGTGGTTTTTTTTTTTTCTCATTTTGTTAATTGTAAGCGTCCGATGTATGCATGAAGTGATGCTATAACTCAACTACATTGAAAAATAGACAACACAGTTGGCGCAAAGTTTTTCTACATTAAATGAATATTAGTTGATAAAATGAATTAAAAGTAATTTTACAAAAAATATTTTCTCTAATATTATGTAAGGCTTTAAAAAATATTTACAACTCCAATTAAAATACTGATTTTAATATTATAATAATTCACGAGTAATTATTGTTTTTTAATGTATAGAGAAATATATGCTTTTTAGACAAAGTAAAAAAATCTACATAAATTTAAAACAAAGAAGAAATAAAATTAGATTTTAAATGCAATAATAATAATTACTTTTGTATTTTCAACTTGTTTTAAAATTAAGTATAAACTATTGTTTTGGAGAGTTTGCATTCAAATAAATAAGTTTTTCTGTAATTTAAATATTTGTAATTAAGTTCAATATTTATGTAACATTTAGATAGTACATACTATATTTTAATTATTAAAAAATACAATATTTCATTATTTTTTAATGAATAATGCTAATGAAGAAATGAAAAATAAATACATATATTACTTATACATGTTTTTGTTTTACTTATTTTATTAGTTTTTATAAACAAAATACAAACTTTTATAAGCCATGCATAATTAATACATCGAGGATTTAAAGCTTTTGCGAGGAGAATTTTTTTCATATTTTATTCTTCTTTGGATTAACTCGCGTGTTGGTTTTTTTTTTACACGATTTACAATATGATAATGAATACGTTATTTTTAAAAAATTGTAATTCGCATAATTATTAATGTTTTTTATTAAATTATGTTGAATGAATGAAAATTTTTTGGTAATAATATTCGAATAAAGTTAAGATTAAACAAAATTAAATTATTATATAATACAAATGGAGGGGTAAAAAAACTTAGCTGTTGTATACATATTAAGAACAGTTATTAGTATTACTTCTTTTATGAATTTTTTTTACATTCAAAAGAGTAACAATTCATTTTGATTTATAAATCTTTTTTTTTAACGGTCATATATCTTTTTAATATAATAGGTAAAGCCATCAAAGCGAGATCGAGTAAAATGTTTTTTTTTTTTTTAGCAGCCATATTGTTCATCAATATTCCATTCATCTCCCTCTCAAAATAAACAGCACAGCGTAACAATACTGCGAAAATATTACTTCAGTTGCAAAAATAATTGATTTTTTAAATCTATTTAAACACAAATTTATCTTATTCGAAGTATATTATTTCTCTTTACAATCCACTAATGCCGATATTCAGTTAAATTGACATAAACAATTATATTTTACGCCAGACTGTAAACGATACCTGAAATCTGATATTCCATGTAGTGTGTGCATATACAGATTATAAATAAAGCAAAAAAGTCAATGCAAAATGAACGAGAGTTTGGCACACTTTATTATTCGCAGCTCGATAAAGCCAATAATAGATCCGCGCTTTTGTTATATATTCTCTAAGCGTGTATATAATTCCGTTGTTTCGCTCGCTGATCGTCGACAACAATGCCGCGATAATGAAGCTAGCCGGGCTCTCATAATTCCGGGGTTTATCTATTATAAAAGTTGGAAGAAAGTTAAAAGGATAGAAAATAGAGAAAGAAAGAAAGGCTTACGAGGCTTATGTTAAATAACGACTTGTTTAACTTTACGAGCTTTAGCGCTGCTGCATATGATTTATGAACTTTGATTCGTCATTCTAACGCGCGAGCTAAAAGGAGCTGGCGAGGAACATTGGCGCGCGCGCGTTAAAACCCGTAAGCGTAAATCTTCCCAGGTGCTTCGGGAAACGTGTAAGCGATGTGTGTGTGTGTGTGTGTGTGTGTGTGTGTGTGTGTGTGTGTGTGCTCCGGACTACTTCATGGGCGATGCGGTGTATCGCAGATGAGGAACTGGTCTATTAGACTCTCTTTTACAGTTTACGTTTCGTTTGAAATACAAGGCGCGAATGAGCCAAGGTTTTATAATAGGATAAGCGAGTTTCTCGACTTTTATTTTACTCTCTCTTGTTATTCTTTTTTTACACAACTTTTGCTTTGTGTTAATATCGCGAGCACATATACGTATACGTATATACATATTAATTGCAGCGGCGAAGCCTTTTCTTTAAGCGCATGGATATTACGAGTGACTAACGCAATTGAGGAAGAGAAAGAAAGCTAGTAGGAGAGAGAAGTCATAGAATGCGCAGCGATGCCCACGCCCGAGGTGCGATTGTTGTGACTTCGAATGCAGCCCTCGAATTGTGAATCCATGCATAATATGAGCTTCGTTTAAATCACGGAGAAAAAATTTTAACGCGTAACGCGACGCTGTCTTTTATTTCGTCGCTTAGTTATTTAACGAAGTTAATAAATTTTTGAGATTTAATGCGGAAACGAATGACGTTAAAAGTCTAGTAAATTAAAATATTCTGACTACTCTTACACTATAGTTTCAACATTCAATAATAATATGCGCGTGAATTTTTATTTTCCAAACAAAGAAAGAAAATTTCGTTTCGGAATTTGTTTAAACTTATTTAAAAAACTTATACTTTTATCACAAATACAAAGCATGTTATAAATAAAAAAACACATGTAGGATCGAAGCTGGTTTCGTTAACGCGATGAAAGACGATGAAAAAAAAAACAGCAAAGTAAAATATTTTTTGCCTTATTAACGCTTAGACAAAGTCAGAAGGATATAATCATACCATTTCCTGGATCTACATATAACTGTTAATGACAGAAGAATTTAATCCCTAGAACTGTTATAAATGCGCAAAAGAGAAATGGAAATGTATTTGCGTGTCGGATGAATAAAAAGAAAAAAAGAAAAAAAGCACACACAAAGTGGCACACCTTATAAGACGTATAAACGCGGAAGCTCGATAGCGCGGGCAGCGGCAGCATCGTTTTGCCCAACCAGACGCACGGTCGCAACAGGAGGCAGGAACTAGCGTGCGCACTCGTATATATATATATATATATTACACACACGCAACTTCGTGCGTATCTAGAACGTATTAGGCAAGCCGAGGCAGCGCACAATAGGCTCGAGCGTTTTGCATAATGAGTTAGGCGCGAGAGAAAGAGAGAGAGAGAGAGCTCGTTCCCTACACGTCGCGAGAAAGTTCATGCCGCCCGCGTAAACACAAAGCTCTTGCGTGTGATTCGTAATAAAAGTAAAGAAAAAAGATAATAATAATAATAATAATAACAATAATAATAATGCGAGAGAGGTTCCCGCAAAGAAGTCACTCGCTTTGTATACGCGCAAATGAATTGCAAAATTTTATTGCGAGACGCGCAAGCGGTTTCACTGATTGTTAATTTTTAATCCTTCTATCTTTCTCTCACCTCCCGTGGCGTTGTATTTTCACTGACGAGCAATTTTAATCATATAATACACGTTCTGTTTTGGAAATCGTTGTTAAGTCGCGATTCTTTTTAGGAACATATTTTAAACTTCGCAATTTTTTGCATCGATATATATATATATATATATATATATATATCTATATATTATATT